>JBBPKC010000033.1:31352-43527 GCA_038089055.1 Tylopilus aff. balloui | reverse complement strand
TCGGCGACCTCAGAGCGAGCTGAGAAGTGAAAAATTGGTTATGCGACATTTGAGCGAGGGTAGCCCACGGAACGCCCTAGTAAAAGGCGAGGGCGTTGTCTGTTTGTGCTGCCCTCTGTCGCCAGTAGAAATAACTCGGTTCGTGGGGATGGCAACCAACTTTTGTATTTGCCTGGGCGCACCGGGTGAGCAAAATTTCCTTATTTGTGTGACGCAAAGTCAATCATGGTCGACACGACTCCCTCCATAAGCTCATGGCTGACGATGAGTTCACTACATCAGTGAGTTTAGCTGTCCGTGATGTATTCACGTCCGGAAAGATATCGACCCCGATCCACTCCACGGACCTTCTTCTCTCCTTGATTTCCTCTGAAACCGCAGCCCGCTCGTCACATCTCCTACGTTTGACAGATCTGCACCGTCTTGAGCTCATATTGGAGAATCTTTCCAGCCGCTGGGAACATGGGCATGTGTCATTATCTCGCGAGGGTGGAGTCCTAACTATTGTCGATGTCCACCTTGGGAGTGCGATGGCAGACACCGTGAACCCTCGCAAACGAAAGCGGCCGCCTGTCGATGAGGAAGCTGACTCCGCGGCCGGCGACGACCCGGATGAACATTCTTCTAGGAGTGTCACCCATTCACCCCCTCCCCGTGCAACCCCGAGTCCTCTCGCGAACTTGGGCATGGAGCTAAGGGAAGTCTATGCCATTCTCCAAAGGGCTACTGCCAAGGGACGACTTATGGCAGAACGGGTATGTGGTCGAATGCTGACGATGTGAAGCTATGAAAAAAATACTTTTACCAACAGTTCTGTGCGCCTCATGGAAGCTTCAGTCCCGTTTGCTCTTACATCACGAAAGAGGACTGTGCCAAGGCACGTCAGGAAAGCTTAGGGTCTGTTTCTTCTCAGTCTACCCCCCTCATCTGTGATCGTGTACACTTCAAGCCGCTGATTCGACCACACACTGATCCCTCCCTTGGTCACTGCTCTTATCTCAACACTTGCTACTCCGAACCCACGTACGCGCAGTCACCCTCAATTCCACCGTTCCCTTCTGGCAACGCCACACGACTCTCTCTGCCTTCGGGTCTGGGGGCGGGTGGTAGGGGCAAAGAAAAGGCTCCCTGCCGGTACTTACATTTCGAAGTCGATTGGGACGAAAAAGAAACCCAGACTATGAGCAGTGATCTGGGATGGAAGGAGGCGCAGAGAATACGCAATACATTCAAGCTGGAGATTGGAATGGGACCCGATGGTAGGGCTACGCAAACGGTACGCCCGTATAGTCATGAGACTGAATGTTTTCTGTCATCATGCATCCGCATAGCTGCCTCCCCAGTGGATCAACTGCGACCTTCGACGATTTGATTGCTCCGTGCTCGGGAAATTCCACGTCATCATGGCGGACCCCCCCTGGGATATCCACATGAGCGTGAGTCATCAGTGCGATATTAATCAGAATAACGTGATGACGCATGGATCTGACCAAGTTACCCTATGGAACAATGACCGATGATGAGATGCGGGCTATGCCCATTCCCGCTCTCCAAGACGAAGGCCTTTTGTTTTTGTGGGTTACCGGGCGTGCTATGGAAGTTGGCCGAGAATGCCTCCGGGTATGGGGTTACACACGTGTAGACGAGGTTGTTTGGGTGAAAACCAATCAGGTGATTTTCCCGAGTACCATGTCATATTCGAACTGAACAATGTAGTTACAACGCGTTATTCGCACCGGTCGGACTGGCCACTGGCTGAATCACACCAAGGAACACATGCTTGTTGGTGTCAAAACCCATATTGACGAAGCTGGTAACTTAAAGTTTCCACGCTGGGTCAATCGGGGCCTTGATACAGACGTGATTGTGAGTGAAGTACGGGAGACAAGCCGCAAACCGGATGAGGTATATGGCCTCATCGAGCGGATGTGCCCCGGAGGACGCAAAGTTGAAATTTTCGGAAGGAAACATAACACCAGACCTGGGTAGGTATTCATACGATTGCCCAGGGTGCTTTTGTGTTGACCCCCTTAAAGGTGGCTCACTCTGGGAAATCAGCTTGGGCCAGACCAGATATATGAGGAAGACCTAGCTGCCAGGATCAAAGCTCGTTATCCGGAACGCCTTTTGGGTATGCCAGGGGGGTAGATAGGATGTTCGTGACCGAATTCCTTCATACTCATACCCTCATTCCTGGTACACAAGTCTGTGGGGCTAGGATACCTGTCTCGCTACTCCTCGTGGTCGTGGCAATCCATATACCCCTTTTATTTGTCAGCTCGGTGCTGGCCCTGCGAACTTTTCGTTCTCTTACACTGGCTGCAGTACGGAATCGCAAAACTCCTAGTTAGGTTGCGACGGAAATGTCTACGGGGACTTGGGCAACACAGCATGCGAATTTTTGATTATCCATGTGGTGCGGCCCTCCGGGTGTGTCTAATCTCGGGTACCAACGAAAGACGGGTGGGTAACGACCAGTATGTAAACACTTTGATGCTTCAGCAACCCATATAATCGGTATCTGTGTAACGCCCCTCGGATGTTATCGGAGCAGTAGGACGCCAGACGCACTCAGATGTCATCTGCCCGACAGGCAGTATATATACCAGACACCCGCCTGTATATCACATTCTCTCTTCTCTCTCTGAACGACGTACGTTTAGCACGTTCTGCTCCGAGTGTACTACTGCAGGTGGTTCCAATCTGCTCCCGGATCCCGTAAATGTACGTATCTTTGCGCTTCGGTGTGCAATCACCCGTGCGCTTGTCAATCGAGTCGTTGCGGATTCCGCTTCACGGCCCAGGTGGTGAGAGATCATAACACCATCCTGTAGGGACAAAATAAGTGGCCAGTCTTCCTGTTGTAAAGCCTCGACCGCTATCCGTCTTGGTATATGCTGACTTCGGGGACCTGTGCCAGACAGAAGATACTCCTGCTTCGACTGCGTTCAATGAATAAATGCCATGGAACTTACACGACATTTTATGAAGTGAGATATGTGTAACTGATTAGATAGAACTTGAACAAAACAAGACTACATGGTGGATTGCACACGAATCTAACTTTCAGAGATGGCGACCTATTAATCTAGTGAGTCCAGTGTATTCCGTAGCCGCAGTGTTCAGATGTAGACCCTCAAGGGTGTCATTGTTGTTCATCAGCAAGATCCAACTCCTCGATGAGTAGATCGTTCATCGCAGCTGGGTTATCGAGGTATACTGATGTGACAACACAGGTAATTAGACCCAGAGTAGTATGTTGTATGGTATCCTTACCATGATGCCCAGCATTAGGAATAACAAACATACGTCCATTCTCGTTACCTGCTCGGCGGAGGTTGTGTATTGACTGAAGGCCACCTACAGGATCCATCCAGTCGTGTTCGCCGTCTGATAATCAATGAGTTCCAATCTCCCACCCAGATGAGAATCAGTGTACTGACAAACAAAGGTAATCGGTATCTTCAATGCTGGTACACGGTCGACCAAGGGCATGTGTGCGTAAGCGTATGGCGCGAGAATGTGAGCTGGAGTCCATAAGCTCGCGGTATGTACACACGGGACTTGGTAAGCCTTACATATACAATACTCTCCTGAACCTTTAGCAAGGGTTATGTTGAGAATGTAATCATGCATGTCGCGAGTTTCGTCTTCGGTCAGACCAGTGAAGCGACGACTCGAATACTTCACAGATCTATGAGCCAAAGGACTCTTACAGTGGTCAGATGTAGAGAGCAGACGAACCTTGCCAACTAGCATCGGTCCCCAAAACAGTGCCGAACGTACAACCTGGAACGGGCTCCATCCTTCCTCCCAGAGATATGCAAACAACCTCTGAGATCGACTTTCACCATTCCTGATGGCTCGTTGCTGGTCACGGATACGCCGAGTTTCGGAAGCAGAAGCAGGTTCCGCTGGGGCACTGATCGAGGTGCCAGAGTCACCGGGATCAGTCAATTCCCTTGACGGCATTGTTAAGTCATCGGGATTGTGTGGCACGCCAGCGGGTGAGAGTAAGATGAGTTTATGGACTCGCATGGGGTAGCGGAGCGCATATGCAGCGGTCAGATATGCGCCTAGCGAATGCCCAATGAGGGTCATTTTTTCTAGGCCCATCTTGGAGCGCCACTCCTCAAGGGAGTCGATGAAGAAGGACTCGGCTTCTTGCACACGGCCAGGGATGTCGTCTCGTTTGGCTCTGATTCGGAACGGAACACGGGCAGAACGGCCCATACCAAGCCAATCCAAGGCATAGACGTTTGTACCGCGAGCGCCGGCCCACGCGGCCAGCGCAGGGAAGTTCCGAAAGAAAAACCCAAGACCAGCACCATAACCGTGCAGGACAACGGCAGGCGGAGGGGCTGTCGGGGATGGATTCGTGGCCACTATGGAGAGCGAATTGAGATAACGCTTCGGGGACATGAGCTCTGTTCTTTCGCTACGGGCAACGACTGGGGTACCATCAACCGGTGTGGTAGACACCCTTTCTGGTAAGAAGAAAGGTAGTCGCCTGGACGACAAAAAGTAGGCTGGGTTGAATTCGAGGAAGTATGTCGAAGACGTTCTCAGTACCTCAGAAGGCGCTCCTCCGCTGTGGCACCTTGTTTCTCACCGGCGCTCCACCTAAGTGACATTTGCACGTCAGATCTAACGGATCGTGAAGATGGAAACGAAACGAACCAGCTTCTTATGCTCGCAGAAAAGGTGACCGGTATACTGGGTGCAGGAGGGACAGGGAGGTGCAAGGATGAGCTAGAGACGGCCATGGAGTTGTCCTGGTTGAGAAAGCGATGAAGATGAGGGTGTGTGAAAGGGTTGAACGCGACGAGGAGGAGGTCAAGTACAGACGGTGGATGCTAGTCTGGTGGAGGGACTGGGCTAACGTCTTGCGCAATGCACGCTCGTCGTACATAAACCGAGATGACTAATTGATGAAACTACACCCGGCAACGTGGGCTATGCGACTACGTACATGAATCTATTCCCAGTCTCACTGGCTGTAAGGAACGCAACAATTAGAGCGGTGATGCCAGCACGGCCTTGAGGGCTCTGCCCTGCGCGGCCACGGCTCGGCTACGACAGCTTCCACGCCCGTGGGTGGTGTCTGGGGCGGTGATGAGAGCCTCCCACGCACGTGATCTCGACCGCCCGCCAATCAGATTCCCTCTATTTAGTGGCCTTGGATATAAATTTCCCCGACCAACTTGCTCATTAATCTCTTTTCCCCTCACCATCCTTCCGTCGGCCCTGCCCATAGAAAAAAGCATTCTGTAAGTTTTTTTGTTTTATACCGAGAAATCTCGATTCAAATCATCCAGTCAGATAGCCCTAATCGCGTTTTTGCCATGGACAAGCTTCTGGTCCTCTCCCGTTTCAAGAAACTGTGTCCCTTCCTCGGCACGACCCAGACCCAGGCTCTCCGCTCGTTCTCCGTCCTTACATCCTCCCGCTTCCCTGCCCTTTCTCAGCTCACCGAGATAGCCACGAAATGCCCTATCATGGGCCCCGCTTTGCAGATGCGATCTTCGCAGATGGTTGCCGGATATGCCAGTGTTAGCGCCCAGGTAGACGTACAGAGAATTCATCATAGCAAGGGCATATTCCCTGGCTCCCCCATTACAGACGCCGACATCGCCAGATGTCCCCATGCTTCGGCGGCTCGGGCAGCTGCCCGCTTGGCCGAAGACCTCGCCGCCGCTGCCAAGGCAAACACCGCCTCAACCATGAAAGCCGCCCCGGCTGCCACTGATATCCCGGCGGGTGGCCATCCCTTTTATATAGCTACTGCTCCGGTACCTGTCGTTGGCGCGCAAATTCCCGACGAGCGTACCTTCAACTATGATCAGCTTTTTGCAGCAGAGCTCGAGAAGAAACACAAGGATCAGTCCTACCGTTACTTCAATAACATCAATAGACTTGCGAATAAATTCCCACTCGCCCACACCAGCAATGTCAATGATGAAGTCGAGGTCTGGTGCGCCAACGACTATCTCGGCATGGGAAATAACCCAGTTGTCCTCGAAACCATGCAGTACGTAAAAATCACATTGCCCAACTCTGTTCTCATAAACTTTTGTGAGTAGCCGAACACTAGACAAGTATGGCGCTGGTGCTGGAGGAACGCGAAACATTGCCGGGAACAGTGCCATGCACCTTGCTTTAGAAAAAGAGCTGGCTTCATTGCACAGGAAACCGGCAGCTCTTGTCTTTTCCTCGTGCTATGTGGCAAATGACGCGACCCTTTCCACCCTCGGTTCGAAGCTGCCGGGCTTAGTGTACTTCTCTGATGCGTCTAATCACGCCTCTATGATTCAAGGTATCCGCCACTCGGGCGCGAAGAAGGTAATTTTCGAGCACAATGACTTGGAGGACCTAGAAAACAAACTCAGGATGTGGCCACGTGAAACCCCGAAAATTATTGCGTTTGAAAGTGTCTATTCTATGTGTGGCAGCATCGGACCTATCAGCGAAATCTGTGATTTGGCAAGGAAATACGGCGCTTTGACATTCTTGGATGAAGTCCATGCTGTCGGGCTGTACGGTCCTCATGGCGCGGGGGTCGCCGAACATCTCGACTTCGAAGCGCACCAAAGGGCAGGCCAAAGCCCGCATGCTATTAAGGGAAGCGTCATGGACCGTGTTGATATCATTACTGGTAAGCGGAATATTAAGATTCGCACTTCAAATCATCTAAAGATCATCTAATATCCCTGTAGGTACTTTGGGCAAAGCTTATGGTTCTATTGGGGGATACGTCGTCGGCTCACGCAACTTCATCGACATGATCCGTTCCTACGCTCCAGGATTCATTTTCACCACCTCCCTTCCGCCAGCCAGCGTTGCCGGTTCTCGCGCGTCGATCATGTATCAAAAACATCATATTGGCGATCGCGCTTTGAAACAAGTCAACGTTCGCAAAGTCAAGGAGCGTTTCGCTGATTTGGATATACCTGTGATTCCTGGACCATCGCATATCATACCGGTTCTCGTGGGAGACGCAGGGCTTGCTAAGCTGGCAAGCGACAAATTACTCCATGAACATAGCATCTATGTTCAGGCTATCAATTATCCCACCGTCGCTGTTGGCGAGGAACGTTTAAGAATCACTGTCACGCCTCGCCACACCTCCGAGCAAATCGATGGTCTTATTCGCGCTGTCAACGCTGTTTTTACGGAGTTGAGCATCAACCGCATAAGCGACTGGGCGAAGATCGGTGGACGTGCCAATGTTGGCATTGGCAGGGATGACGTGAAACCCATTTGGACAGAAAGCCAGGTCAATACCGCGGGTGCTCCACAGACTTTACGGAAAGATCAGCCACCCGTGGTTAACATTGCAGCCGTAGATGTTGTCCGTAAGGACTTTGAAGCTTTATTGGGACCGGTTGACAGAGCGCGCAAAGTGGAAGATGAATTGTTTACGAAAGCAGTTAAACTGGCAGCGGATTCATTTGCAAAACACTCTCGGGTTTGTGCAACTGTCGGCAGCCCGATCAAAGCATCGGTAGCACCTATCCAAGTTACTGTTTCTGCTTGACCTGCTATAATCACTTAACTTCGTGTACTGTACCTCCTGAAGAATTTTAACACAATACCATGTATATGGACTATGAAATCAGTGAAACGCTAGCTTTCACTGCCCTTACTGATTGCACGGAGGATGGACAGGGCTCGCGACTGGTTGATTTTGTGAGTATTGTCAGATGGCTGAACGCCTTGCATTAGCGCCCCTTTGGAGGTTGACGTTCTTGCAATGCACTCGTCAATCAACTTCTGCAATTGAAATCAGAAATAGTCAAGTGGGATAACTCGCGCGTACTAGCCTCTCGTGCGCCACCCCTGATGCCAGCCAAGTATCCGATCACAAGCGGGATATAGTTTTCTGGTACCTGTATGGCTCTGAACGTGACGATGGACGGTAATGATAACATTCGACTTACAGCCTGCTCCGACCAGATGTTGCGTAGCAGCCAGTTTTGTCTGGCTTTGCTAAACTTCCAGCCTTCGATCCCCCGACACCATTCATACGCAAACGATAAGGCTGGTACAAGATTGGTGATGGAGCTCGAGCACAGTTAACACATACCTCTCCGAGACTGCTCTGACAGTGATTCGTCGATAGCAGGGTCTGGATAAGGCTGTCGACGCTGTGGGTCTAGAACCCCCTGTATTGTCTATATGACTTACCATTCTATGTTCCTCCTGCAACCCTCCGCGTTCTCCGGTTTGGTGGGTCTCGCGCTCAGTAACACCCGTCTCAAGTTTAACAGGCCTATCAAGCGACGTATCATGGTCGGTCTTCCTCCGTCTCTTTGACACCTTCACCTTGTTAAGCGTATCGGGGAGTGAGCTAGATGTCCGATCCCCAACTGTCCGTGTTAATGTGGGGGCTCTTGTCGACTCGAGTTTCGCGACAGAGGGAGATAAGCGTTCTGGGTGACCCTCGCCAAGGTCATTATTGTCTTCTGCTGCTCTAGACTTTCTGCGCTTCTTTGCCTTGAACCCTTTTCCCTCTCGCACGGACTCTCGAGTCGCTTCAGCAGATCTCTTGATACTCTCCTCAGACATTAGCTATGGTTGTCACGAAGCGAGTATATGCAGAGCGAGCAGTAAAGACAGGTAGCGACTACAACACTCACCGGAGAGGATGTCCAGATGAGACAGGTAATTCAGGGGGTGACTTGTACCTGTTAGCGTTTCGCCAAATTTTGCCTCTCTCACGCCAAGTGCTCCATCCAATCCAGCCCTCGTCCCCTAGTTCCCCATGGGTCTCACCTTCTCTTCGTTGCTCAACTCATTTGCATCACTGATACGGTGGAGCAAGGACCAAGATGTCCGCATACTAATGCTTGGTCTCGATTCAGCGGGCAAGGTGCGCTGAATGAGCTGGTATCGATCGGCAAACTCCTATGTCTCACATGTTACGCGTAGACCACGATACTCTACCGTTTGCAGGTACGAGTTATTGGCATTCCAAACCACATTTTCTTACGTTCCAGAGATAGATTGGTGAAGTAGTTTCGACAATACCTAGTGAGTACTGATAGTTTCTCTGGTGAGCCTGGACCTAGCTGATGCATCTGGGTCCGAAGCAATCGGGTTTAATGTCGAAACTGTGGAGGTGCGTCAAGCTTTCGATCTTTCGGCGCTCATTCTGACTTGCATTAGTACAAGAATATTAAGTTTCAAGTTTGGGATCTTGGAGGACAGTCCAGCATCCGGTACGGACACACTCCGTATCCGTGTATAGCACCCGATTTAACCTCGTGTAGACCGTATTGGAGATGTTACTTTCCCAATACGTCTGCAATCATCTACGTTATAGATTCATCCGACCATTCTCGTCTTGGCACCTCACGAAGCGAGCTGTTGACCATGCTCTCCGAGGACGAACTGAGTGACGTGCCCCTCCTCGTATTCTGCAACAAGCAAGACGTAGATGGTGCGCTGAAGCCGGAAGAAATCAGCGAACAACTGGGACTTGCGGGCGCGGAGACCTCGAGACAATGGAGTGTGCGTGGCAGTTGTGCGACGAAGGGTGAAGGCTTAGAAGAAGGTCTCGATTGGTGAATTCTTTGTCCTCAAAACTTCACTGTGCTTATGAGCTACGTCAGGTTGGTGAACGCAATCCAGAAGAGATAGATTCATTTCGCCAGATGTGCGTCATCGCCGTATCGCGCGCAGTTGACATTGGTATTCCCGCTGTGTAGCTCAGCACGATATTAATTGCTCTGTAATTTGAGTCCGGTTCCAGGTTGAACGTAAACGTGGAGGGCTGCAAGTGCTTATCGCCGAATAATACTCGCCCCCAACGGTTAGCATGATGTGCCGATCGATATAGTGCGTGGCAGGACAATTTCGAACTTCAACTCGTGCTTTCCTTAAGCCGCTTTTCGTGTTGACGACGGCAAGTGTAGTGAATGGCTGACAATTATTCTCTACCAACCTGTCCAGTAGGTGCGCTAGCGCTGAGATATCCGTCAGGTCGAATGCGCGCAGATCGGTACCTCGATTCCGACGAAATCCAACCAGCAAGTCACAGTGACCCGTTGACGGACTCTGTTACGGTCAGTCCTGACAATTATTCTTCGTGCCGACGATAACATACCAACCGCAGCAAACCTAAAAGACTAGATGCGCATGCTTAGGACATGAAAATGAGAAATGGAAGTCAACGAATCATCCGTTATATTTCCGAAGCCTGAGATGCCGTCCCGTCTTGGTCCAACTGTGTCGAACCCCAGTGCATTCTTCGACTGCCGCCGACCTTGCCCTACAAATCGAGAGTTTCGCACACAGTAAGCCAGTGGCCAGAGGTCGTTATCAAGTCTCAATCTATCCTCATTTGTCTTGGCGTTGTATGTCACAGTGCCCTCTGCCACTTCTCTCTGAGCCTCGGACCGTCAATAGCGTCCGGAAACCGCAATGCGTGCCCACTTTTAATCTTGTCTCTGTAGTATTCAACGACGTGGAGATAATTTCCCCGCTGGCCCCCAATGCGGAGGGTGCGATCGTTCAACTGCTGCAGACGGAGGCGTGTGAGCACGTAGGCCAAATAACCTACAGAGCTTTGAGAATTGCGGTTTTCGCCCACGAGGAACATATGAATACCTGTCACATCCGCCACCGAAGCCCAGTATAAGGTTCTTTTGCCTTCTACGATCGAGCTCGCTTCGTTCGAGCCGTTTACTCAGTCGACCCCCGTGCAGGCTGAACGGACACATAAACGATAGCAAGGAAACGAAAACACGTGAAGTTGTAAGTATGGTATCCCAGCTGTCCTGACTTCATCTAGATGCAGTGAGTAAATAAGTTGAACACAGAGGAATATGCGCGCCAAGGGACTTGCTTTTCTGATCCGGGATACCATCCTACCCCTCTGACTGGATTCCATGCTCAGATGGACGTATAACTTGACACCGCGTTCTTTGCGGCTTCGGGGGTGCGTGCCTGCACATCTGGATAATCGTTGTGGTTTACCGAAATGACCAGACGGAGTTGCTCGGTGAGAGCGGGCGAGTTCGTGAAATCGACAGCCACATGAGTAGTGCCCGAAGGAAGCCTCCTCCTATGCCAGAAAAAGGGGCGCGGAGATACGATGACCGGTCCTCCACCAGTGACTGAGTATTTCAGGTTCAGGTTAGAGTGAAGCATTAGCTGATTCTCGTAAGTTACTACGGACCTGAGCGACAGGCGAGCCAAGTGTGTTGGCCCCGAGCACAGCAAACGACTTGAATGCATTTGGGGGATGGGGGGGACAACCTGTCATGTTTAACACCTAGGCCTCAGAGGGGCTTGCTTGTCGCCTACCACGCACAACAACATGATCGGACAGATGTGATGTCGTATCTGACACGCAAAGGCTCAAAGCGCTCGAGGACAACCTAGATCGACTAAAGTATCGCAGTCGGTGAAGAGCCCATAGGTTCACAGTTATCTGGAAGCTAACTATATTACAAGCTGACTGGCATTAAAAACGTCATCCGGAATCACGTTTTCGCAAGGACATTGCAAACACGCTGGCTTACTTAGATCCCAGTATCTATTATCCATACCGCCGTTCAGTATCTCTGCGTTTTGGCGTAACGGCTAAGCGCGGTGGTCAGGCCGCTTACTGATATGCGTCCAGTGACCAGCTCCAGTTCCATCTCTCCGCGTTAGGGTCCGACAGACACTTTTGGTAGATATCGTAGTTCGGTCTCCAAACTCGAACAGTACCATCATCTGCGCAGGTTGCCAGTATTTCATGTGCCCAATCCACAGCGCCAACCTCTCCCGTTTGTCCGCGAATTTCTACTGCGCCAGCCGGTGATTGCCTCGAATAAGACGATGCGGAAAGACGTGCGGCGTTGCTAACATCAAATAGGAATGAGCTACCGTTCTTTTCGGAACACCCACTTGCAAGCCATCTCCCACAGGGTGAGCTAGCAAGTCGAACGTAGAATGAGGTTCTGAGATTCGGATGGGTCCTTGCTTCCAGTGCAATCAGGGAGGGAGACGAATAAGTGTACAGCCGAGAATCAGCGCCGAGGGCAAAGAGGAGGCCAGAGGTTGTTCCGGAACCAGCACACAAGCTCGAAATTCCGCGTGGACGACTTAACCCGTTCATGGTTGTCGCGTCATCCGGCGATGACGCACAAGGCGACATCTGTCGTTTGGTGTTTTCCGGTGCCAA
>JBBPKC010000033.1:17416-31254 GCA_038089055.1 Tylopilus aff. balloui | reverse complement strand
ATAGACGGAGGTCCCACAAGTTCAGGATGCTAGGAACTTCGTGAACATGCTGCGTCTTTATAGGTGGCTCTGACATACCCATCAAACGAACCACTGCTGACCAAAGCGTAAGATTGCGCGTTGGGGTATAGTAGGCTTGTGACGCTCCGCGGAAGGGGGGTCAACTTTCTGGGTCCACCATTTGATTTTCGTTTACCATGAGCGTCATCGACAGATATGACTGGCTGCAATGCCGGGACGCCCTCTCCAAACTCTGCACGGTTGTTTGCCATTCGTAGGTCCCATACGCATATCTTCCCGTCTCTACTGCCTGTACTGAGGATATCACGGTGCGATGGGTCCCACGCGATGCACTTGACAGAACTCGTGTGAGTCTGAAGCAGGTGCAATAAGTTTTGCGTTTCTACAGAACAAATTCGCGTGCTCTTGTCCCCGGATGCTGTCGCGAGAATGGAGTCATCCAGACTCCATTTTACATCGAATATACCGTTTTCGTGCGGTTGAAAAACTGTCCGCTGAGGTTCTATGCGACGTAGTAGGGCGGAGGCATCGGGAAAACTGAAAGGGAAGCATACCAAAATCCCAGTCGCGACGTATGGAAGTTTTGAGAATCGCAACAGAGCCTTCTTCTGTGGCCACGGCAAGAAGGGGAGCGCCAAAGCCCTTGGCACCTATTCGACAACATTGACGGATTTATCCATCAGACAACAAACTCTCTTACCATAAGAGTACGCGCAAGCATAAGGTGGTGTTACAAACGTGTTGTCAGCGAGGGAGGAGCATCTGAACCCGTCAGATCTGTGAGAGGACACAAAGGATTGCAGTATAAGGCGTGAAGGTACTTTGCGCGGACGAGAGTGAGCGATGGGCTATATGCAACCAGGAAGAGATGCATACATATGATCCGAGGCGAGCTAGACGGTGGATGCCAAGACGATGCTTGCAGCAGGCTGAATACTGTAAGGCGACGCGCAGAACTTTTAATGAAATCCTCTGCGTCACCACAGCCTGCTCCACAATTTGGACGCATTAGACGTGGTCTTTTCGAGGGTGCATCATCTGAGGTTGGTGGTCTCCGCTTTGAAGGAACGTCTTCTGGAGCCGTTTGCAGCGAATAGCCATACTTTTTCGGGAGAACATTGGTGCTGTTAAGCAACACGTTCTGGTGGTTGCACTGGCTGAAAGTCGTAGTTTCAGTCATGGTCAATGGCAAGTTTCTACAGGTGGTGCGCAATGCGGCAAATAAGACATCACGTGACCGCGTTGCTGTCGCGTGTTCTCCGCTTTCTGCAGCCAACCCAGCCAACAAACGTCTACGGTCGAGACACTATGGCGCTGAATACACCTTTCCGTTCCATGGCTACGACCGTGAGCAAGTCTCTCAAGATCGGTATGATTCCCGCAGACGGGATTGGTCGGGAGGTCCTCCCAGTGTGTCTCCAGTTCTTGCTGTGCCTGTTATTTCCTTACCTCCACTGAGGGTGCAAAAGCTGCAATCCAAGCCTTAGGATCGTCAATACCAACAACTGAATTCATCGACCTTCAGGCCGGTTTCGAGTGCTTTCAGAGGACAGGCACCGCCCTGCCGGATAAGACAATCGAGGTGCTGAAGAATGAGTGCGACTGCGCTTTGTTCGGAGCAGTCAGGTATCCTTTCATGTCAAAAGCTTTCCATGCAACCTTAGAAATGCCGAGCGTCGCAGCTCTCCCTTACACAAAGTTTCCGGCTATTCATCGCCTATCGTAGCTCTGCGTAAGATATTTGACCTGTACGCCAATATCAGACCTGTGTCCTCTGTGAGTACATATTTTGTTATCGGATTCAGGCGATCATGAACCATGTGGGCAGGTAGCCTCTACACTGCATGAAAAGCCGACAATCGATCTCGTGGTCGTTCGGGAGAACACGGAATGCCTTGTGAGTTTAGCGATCGTGACAAAGACGTTTACAGTTGAAGCGAGAGGTCCAGTATATCAAAGAGGAAACACAAACCATCGGGGAGAAGGGCACGGAAGCCAGAGCGATACGCCTTATCACGGAGCGCGCTTCACGACGTATCGGGCAAATGGCCTTCAAAATTGCTCTAGATCGACCCCGCAAGGTGTGTGCAGCCGATCGTTTGATCTGTTTGACTGAATGGTCCTGCCTTAGCATGTCACCATCATTCACAAATCCAATGTGCTTTCTGTCACAGACGGCCTTTTCCGTGAAACTGTCCGCGGAGTTCCCCTGCTACCTGGCATGAACGGGAAATATGATATCGTCACGGTTGCAGAACAGTTGGTTGACAGTGCCATTTATAGGTCTGTTCCTGCCCCGTTTCACCTAACTATCGTTGATTATTGGCAGACTGTTCCGAGAACCACAGTATGTACTTTCAAGCTCGTCTCTCCAACCTTGGAAGAGTGACATGGGTCAGCATTTATGATGTGATGGTCGCACCCAATCTTTATGGCGATATTATTTCGTGAGTTGCTTGCCATGGAAGTTTCTCTTCTCTTCACTTCGTGTTGCAGGGACGCAGCAGCCGCACTGGTTGGTTCTCTCGGCCTAGTGCCTTCGATCAACGCGGGAGATAGCTTCGTCATGGGCGAACCGTGAGTTATGAGTGTGATGTATGATAGGAGGATCTCATGCAGATATTGCAGCGTGCACGGATCCGCCCCTGACATCGCTGGCCAAAATGTCGCTAACCCACTGGCTGCCATCCGTTCTGCCGCACTCATGCTCCGTCAGCTTGGGTATGGAGATGGTGCCGCTCGCATTGAGAATGCGGTGGACGATGTGATCAGGCAAGGTAGATATTTGACGCCTGATCTTGGTGGAACGAGTAGGACCAACGACGTTGTGGGGGAGGTGGTTAAGAGGATATAAATGGAACCCCGGGATAGGGTTATGTGTTGGGTAGACTCGTGTTTGCGATTCGCGGTGCTCCTTTCTTCCGCATCCCCCCCCTCCCCCCTTGAGCCCCTACGCCTTCCTCGTGTGCACCTGCTACAGAGCACGCTGCTGCGTCGCAGCGCTGGTCTCTGCCCACCAGCTTTTGGGCTGATCGCGATTTCCCCTGATCGAAAGTACGGACACCACGAGGTTTTAATCGACTTCGTGTCTTCCATGCGTCATTGTCCACGAGTCTAGCAATTGCATATCGCATACGAAGCATGGGCAAGAAGGACATTACAAAGAAGGGAAAGCAGAAAGTACCTCCATCGGCGGTCTCTGTCACCGTCCAACCTCCACCTCCACCCTCTCCACCCCTTCCACCCCCTACAGTTTTATCGCCGCCTTCTGCGCGTCATATCCAATATCCATCCGCAGTTATGAGCGCGATCGAGGAACAAGAAGAGTTCGGCGGCCTCTTGGGTAACCTTTCATTGTTGCGCAAGACTGACAACATCCGACATGGGCTGACCAGCGATATCGTTTCTCTTCAGATGCCCCTGTAGAAGGTACAGAGGAGACATGGCAAGACGCCAATCGTTCGGGTGAAGGCTGGGGGAACGGAAATGGTAACGGAGACTTGGGTGACACAGGGTGGGAAACAAATGCCACTCAAGCACCCGTTGCCCCGTCACCTCTACAGAAGAAATTCGGTGGAGGCAAAGATAACGCAAAGTCGTACCATCCTCAACAACACCCTCCAACGTCGAACCATCAGATCGGCATCGACGCAGGCGCTCACAATAGCTCTGTAACCGGCTGGGTTCGTGCCAAACCTCGTCGGCTCCAAGACACGTGGACCCCTGAGAGCGATGCGTGGAAGGAGGACGATGGATTGGGAGACCGGGCAGATGAAGACGATGCATGGGAAGCAAGCAGTGAGGGGGATGATGCCAATAGTGGTTGGGGTCAACGAGGGCGGCAATCTCATTCCGCAGCATGGAACCATGCCGTCGCTGCACATTCCGCTCACTCCCAAGCAATATCGCGTGCACCAACCGGCGGATGGCAAAGCTGGGGTGAGGAGGCGCGGAGACTACCCAAGGTAACTTTTGATCCCGCCACTTCACCCTCCCCGGGCTCCACCAGGAGCAAGCCAGCTTTATCCCAGCGGCAAGGGTCCCAGATTTTGAGTGCGCTGCTCAATCATTCACAACAGAGCCAACAACCTTATCCGATGCCTGCGAACGCTGGAGCATCTTTCTCTCTCGCTGCTTCGAATAGTTGGCAACTGCATCAACCCTCTCAGTATGGAAGTCAACGTCAAGATTTGCAGCCTGAACCTCATCAATCCCATGAACAGCACGAGAGCAGGAAGAACAGAAAGAACAAATTACAACGGCAGGAAATGAAGACACAGCCGCAGAGCAAGAACGATGGGCGAGGGCAGGAAGACGTGGATGGGGTGTGGGGACTTGGTGACGGATGGAGTGATTTGCAAGACGAAGAAGAGCAACAGGATACAGCACAGGATGCTTGGGGTCGCAGAGTCCATTTCTCCCCCAGTGCGCTACGCGCATCTATGCTTCCTTCATCCGCCCCTTCCATTGTCCCTTCAACTGTTGTCGAAAACTTCGCCGTAAAGGCTCTACCACCGAACAAGCTTGGACTCTCAACGATCCCAATGTCAAAGACACTTTCGTACGCGTATTCGGGCACCACACCATCCACAGAAAGCGAACCAGGTCGCGCGGCGATGCAGCGGATAACGGATTTCCAATTTGTCGAATCACGAGGGGAAGCATTGAAGAGCGTGCAACGCGCTTTCTACGGAAAGCAACGCAAGGCTGCGGATCGTTTTCACTGGTTGTTCTCCCCGGAAAAGGACGAGCGAGTCTCATCTCTCTTAGACTGGATAGGTTCAATGTCATTCGGGATCGCGTCCTTTGGTGTGAGCCGGCTTGTTCTTCCTGCCCGACTCTCTTTTTTGATGCCTCCCAGCTGCAGAAATTTTTGCAGACACGAGAGCGTGGAGCTTTGGTCGTCAATGCTGCCTATCGACCCGTTCTTTCTCCCAACGAGCCGGCCTTTGACTGGATCACGTGGAATGAAATCCAGTTGACCATGGATCGGATTTTGCAAGAGTCGGTCGGTTATTATAACCCGGCTGTGCATATCATAGTTTTTGTTTTCCTCCCTTCACCTTCTGGAAACAGTGTCGCTATTTGGAGACGGAAGCTATCTATCCCTAACAACATCCGCCTGGCCTATCAAGCCCAAATCACACAGGCAATGGCCTCTTTGCGCAAGGAATATCCAGTATATGTGGACGAGTACGTGCACGGACGAGAATACCAGGCGTCTCTAACGACTTGGTCAGATTGCCTGCACCTCCGGAACCAGTACCTCCGCCACCACCCAAGAAAAAAAGAAAGTGGTACAGACTTTGGTTGTTTTGATGAATGTTATATGCCTTTATGGTTGATCATGTGTCTACGTTCTCTACATATCTGTTTGACTAGCGAAGCTGTAGTTGTAGCACGCCTTAATATACCCGTTCAAGTCAGTAGCCTCGATTGTTTCACAGTTGCGGGATCAGTAGGAACGTATTATACTGAGTACAACAATGTCGACTTCCACATGCAACATCCTTGGCAGCCCATAAATGTTAGCTGCGGCAGACAGAGCACATGGACCCGATACATATCAAGACTAGCCACGGGTGAGATCTGTGCCAGGGGCTTGGTGGAAACCTACCTTGTATGGTGCCGGTGAGACCTGCAGCTTGAGAGCCAAGGTACGTAGCCTCTCAATGCCATGGCTATGAATGGTCGACAGAGGGACACCCTGGTGCAGCTCCACTTCGTACATGAATGCTGCTACGTCAGCTAGCGACAAACCAAGGCGTGGAAACAAATCAAGGTGATGTCTAGAGTATGTGAGCATAAGTGGCGAACGTAGGTTGCGCACTGGGATACACTGGCAGGCGGGGCTTGCCTCGTTAGCTTCCCCTCACGCAAGAGGGACTGCAGCTCCGCGCGCGTGACGGACTGGAATGAAGCGAGCTGGGCTTGGGTCTGTGATATGTCACGACGCAAGAGCGATATTTCGTTCTTGGACCTCTCTAGAAGGGAAGTTGCGCGTGTCAACTCCTCCCGCCTGTTGGTAATTTCGCGTGCAGAGTTGGAGACGACGCTGTGCAAATCGGCGTTCGCAACGACGAGGTGATCGATCTGGCGGCTGAGGCGGGAAATGTGTCTGCGGGTAAGAGCATAGGGGATAGCGACAAGGGGGAGGAGGAAGGTGGTGAGGAGGACGACGGTGGTGATGGCTGGGCGTCTGAGCAGAGCGTTGTCCCTCGTCTCCATCGTTGTCGAGGGCGTTGAGGTCGTGATTAGGTAATGCGCCGTTGACACAGTCGCACGCTGAGCACGCTCTCTGGCAGAACCCGAGCACTAAGAGCTGGCGCACGTCGACGTCGACGGCGACGGCGACAACAAGCTGAGCGGGATCAACGACCATTTACGCGGGCGATGCCCAGTCTCTCTAGCTGATTGATCCGTTTATTGTATTGTCTCAGCTTCACCCCTCCGAATCCAGCCCGGATATGGCCTCTCCCCTCCTCTCTCCGGCGGTCTCGGAAACCGCCTTCACTAGCCCTACGTCGACTGATACTCCTCTGGATATAAACGACACGAAGAAAGAAACTTTAGAGTCTCATCGAGTTATCGAACTTCAGGCATTCAGCGAACGCAAAGCGTGGATAGAAGAAAAAATCAAAGTGAGCCTCCACCGCAGCCCCATGCAATCCACTCCTTACTGGATTACCAGTTTCTCGAGCAGTTACCCCCCATCCAGGTCTTCGTTGGCATTGACGCCGTCCGCTCTTCTGCCGATTCCGTGCCCGGCTTACCTTCCCACAAACAGCTCCAAGACTGGTTGGCGGAACATGACAGGATTGAGAAAGAAACCGAGATTTTTGACTCCGGTGAGCTCAAGAAGCTCAGAAAGTTCACAAAGGGTATACATCTAGCTTCCCTTTCCTTCCCACTTACCGACGCATTGCAGCTGCCACCCAACGCCATCTCTCCCCGGAGGACACCGATCTCATCGAGCTCACTCTCACTACTATTTACGAACTCGACAAGCTCCTCCACCTTCTCCGAGATCGATCGGAAAACCTCGACCTTCTTGGCGTCCGACTCAGTTGGGAAGAGCAGCGTACTGCTGCTTGGGCTGATCTGAAGAAGCTTCTGGCTGACATCGAAACATTCCTCGCAACTCGCGCTCGATGGTCTCCTTCCATCTACGAGGTTACAGCGAAGCACGAAGAGCGGCCCTCCGCACGCAGGGGATCTATTACTTCCATGGCTTCCGACACCTCCACAACTTCTAGCACCGGTTTTTCTCGAACTGCACGCTTCAAGCTCGCAGAATTGTTGTCTCGTGATGCAGCACTACTCGCTGGAAAAGCATCGTCGTTGCGACATGGGAGGATTGCTGCCGCAGGAAAAGCATTGGACAAGTTGATAGACAACAGTCGAAAGCCTGTTCCAGAGGAGCTACTCGACGAGCAGGATAGGCTTGAAGAGAAAGGTATCCAAGAGATGGAAGATGTTGGTAACTTTGTCATGGACATTGTAATGCAATGGCGAAAGTGAGCAGCCTCCATTCTCTCCACTTTCCAACTGTGTTCATGTGATTTTCTTTGGAAAGGGCGGATGAAATTTACGTCGAGACCATGAAAGATCAGAGTGCAGCCCAGAACCTCCTGGAGGAAATCGAGACTGCTCAACTTCATCATCCTACTCGACAGAGCTCAAGCTTTACTTCGCGAGTTGACACCCTTGTGAAGCGTCTCGCATTACGTGGAGATCCAATGTCTAATCCAGGCATTCTCCCCCGACCAGCTCACTCGCTGTTCTCGGATCAACTATCGTTTAATAACGCTCTCGTCCAGAGCCTATCCAAAGAATTCACAATTGCCACGGACTTGGTCAGCAAAGTGGACACTCTCGCCAAAGAATATCGTGCCAATTACGAAGCCGTCAAGGAAGTGGATATTCTCTCTCAGTCCGCAAACGAGCTGCTGATGACGTTGAACTCCGTCACTGATCGCCTTTCACACGGCATCTCCACTTATGAGGGAGACGGGTCGCCACCAGATTTGTCATCCGATAGTTGTTTACAACCTGCTGTGCATGCTACATTCCTCGCTTTGCTGCCAGCCTTGCTAGAAGAAGCAGAACAGATCAATCATACTACTGATAAGCTCATCCGTTCCTATCAGCAAGCCTTGCTTAACCTGCACCCACCCGGGATTGACCTCTCCTTCAAACAGCACGCTGTCAACCTGTTGGATACTGTAGTAGCCGCACGCGAAAGATTGCGTGTTCTTGCCGACGACACTAACACGCGAGTGGGACACCTCAGAATCGTCAGGAGGGTGTGGTCGATAATGGATGAATATGTGAAGGTCTTGCAGGGCATTCAAAGTTGGGTAGGAGAAGCGATGGAAAATGGGAAATGGAAGCCGCTGAATGGGACCGGTGCGAAGCCTATGACTCCCGAGACGCCTCCTTGTCGTAATCTGGACCCCATCGTTACCTCGTCGGACGTGCTTCGACGTGTCGGCGATGTACGCGAGACTCTTTCGCATGATGTTGCGATTCCTCTAGCATCCCTGTCAGGCGCTCTTGGGACACCTTTAAACACCTTCCTCGGTCAGGCACACGGCAGGCTCTTGAGTCGACTGGAGAATGTCAGCCAGATGGTGCAGCTCTTGGATGCAGTGAGGGCTCAATCTGCCGCCATGGCCTCACTTCAGGAGGAGGTAAATGAACTGCAAGTACGGATTGAAGACCTCGCTATCCGATATGATGCCGCTACCGAAGAAGTGCTGTCAGGGAATTCAGCTCTTGAGCACATTTTGGAGATGTACTCGGAGCTCCGGCTGAACACCGATTCCGTATGCGACGCTGTCAACACCTTCGTCGACAGTGTTGCCCACCGTGTACCTCTCGTCACTCTAAAATCTCGAGACCAATCCTCCACTGCCATTACTCGCAGAAAGTTCCCTTTCCCTGATGCTTGGCTCAGCCCTTCCGTATCACCCATCGCGGTCGAACTTCCTTTCTCCCTCATCAGTCTGGACGATGGTGTTCGTGCAGACTCCAACTTTCTCGTCCTGAGGCTCACTGGAGAGTTGGAAAGCTTACATCGAAAAGCTGACCATTTTCAACTCGTTCGAATGGCGAGAGACGTTGATACTGCAATATCCTCAACTACCCATGACTTGTGTGAAGTCACTCAAGGTCTCGAATCCTTGTGGACTTCTTTTACTTCCATACCGCAAATTGATTCGAAACTTCAAGATTTACGAGGACTGTCTCAAGCTCTTGAAGATCATTCCGCCCGGCATCGTTCTCGTCTTTCTCGTTCGTTGTCTTTGATCAGAGAATCCATTCGCCGTATGGAGTCCTTACCAGTTTCCCGTGACTTACATTTCTATGAAACGTTGCTTTCATCACGCCGACGAGGAGTAGACGATCTGGAAATTAAAGTGAACTCGTGGGGTGACAAGGTGGCGGTGGTTAGGAGCAAAATATCCGAAGCTCTCCTCCTTGAATCTCAAAGACTTGAAGCTTTGCGTATCCACCGGGAACGAGAATCGGAGGGAAAAAGACCACATGAACGCGAGCACCAAGTCAATGCGGCACCTTGTGAGGCAGAGCAGCTGGTGGTTGAGCAGGGACCGCACGGCTGGCTTGCTCTTGGATGTTCCGGGTTGGTTCAAGAAGTGGCTGTTCAAGATGAGAATGAGAGTCCTCACCGGGAGCAGGCGAACAGATACCTTCAAGAGCGACATCTCAAATCACAAGAGTGGCACGAGGCAAATCAAGAAATAGTTCGTGTTGCCAGGCAGGAAACTGAAGAATATGAGCAAAGCGCAGTCAGAGCGACAGTCATGAGCAGGGGAAGGGCTACAGAGTGTAAGCAGGAAGGAGCGGTCGAGCCACAGGGAGACTTGATGAACGAGAGGTCTCCTGAAGTTGTCGAAGCGACGGATACCACTGTGACAAGTACGACTGGTATTCCGGAAGAAGGTTGGTGTTATTCTGGTTCTCACCACCACTACGGTGACTGTTAACCTCTAGATGTATTTGGCCTTCGGGTAGCTCCTGCCCCATCTCCTACCAAAGGTCAAGGGAAAGACGAGTTGTTAGACAACGTCGTTGCTCTCAGGAAAGGCCTAAGGTCCATCAACATCAATGAAGTTGCCAGACCCCCGGTAGCGTCTTTATTCGTTGCGCATTTACCTACTCTGGAGGAGTACGGGGAAATGAACGCTCTGTTTTCTTCCATCCTCTCCGCATTTGCGGCTCTGCCCTCCTCAGCTCCCTTGCCGACTACTGAACTGGAACTGCGGTCCCTGAGGAACGAGCTAGACGCTTCTCAGGAACTTTTGCAGCGCATTCGCCGACTAGCAGACCTCGCGGATGTAGCTCACAAATGCGATATGGCTTTGAGCGATCTTTTGGAACACATCGATAGCTATCCGGCGGCTCCCGCAGGGCCGTTGTCGAGTTCATACGTCTCATCGCCTCGGTTACCCTCGGAGGAGCAACTTAGCGCTCGAGTTGGCTTCACCAGACGGTTGTTTGCACACGTAACAGCGTACTTCGAGCTGATTAATGACGACCCTCGCGCTATCAGTGAGCACCGACGTGTTCAGCAAACCTGGGTGGAACTGGAAGAAATGACCAGCGACAAAATCGGCGGCAAGAAGTCGCGATCATCTAGTGTAGTCAGCTCTGGTCGAAACAGCCGTGCCTCTGTTTCCGTTGTGAGCTCTCATTCGGGAGGATCGATACGTCTGAACGACCTCAACATTTCTCACAGCGGAAAAGCCAGAAACTATTTGAACCTTTCTGTGGGCGGGTCACGCGCCAGCAAGTTCTTGGCCCCAAGCCATCCGTCCTCCCGACGTGCGTTATCCAATTCCTCAAACAGTCACCACCGCTCGTCAAGCAAACTATCCATGGCGTCAGTGGATACCACCCGCTCGGTGTCTGGGCCTATCGCGTCTGCATCATCAGCCTTCTCACCTTCCGTTTACAGCTCTACTTATGCTTCTCGGCAGCGTACGGCTAGCATGTCGTCTAGCGTTTCAAGCCCAGTTCCGACTCCTTCCTTACCCGCACAGTGGCGGGCACAGAGTAGGTCCCGAGGGTCTCCTACTTCATCAGAATTGTCATTAAATTTGCGACCGAATCCGACTCGATCTTCTTCATCCATGTCGACGTGGGCTCGCGCGCTGAGACAGTCATTCCCCGTGGCGAATGGGATTCAGACCCCTCCTCGTCGAGCCCAGTCTGCGCCTAAAAAACCCTATGTTGCCAATCCAAAAAATAAGCTCGATGTTGCTGTTGGAGATGTTGTTAACAAACTTCCTGTGAATATCAATGTCGAGGTCGTCGCTGATACCTGGAAGGACCAAAGTGGCAAATACTGGATTGGTGACCAAGAACCTAAATTATGCTTTTGTCGAATTCTTCGATCGCAGACCGTGATGGTTCGTGTTGGGGGTGGATGGCAGGAATTGTCCAAGTATGTGACATATTTGTGGCGAGTAGATGTTTCTAACGTTTGTTACCGTTTTACTAGGTTCATCAAGGACCATTTTGCAGACCAGTTCAGAATCATGCCCCCTGAATCGCCACTACGGTTTGGCTCACCTCGGTTTGGATCCAGAGACGAAAAGTGGATTAGTTCTGCGACCTTATTCGAAGTCCCGCAAATTGTCCCCACTCCCCCTCCCCCACGAACCCCAGAACCCTCAGCACCTTTTGTTCCCTCTTTCACCCTCTCCACACCCGGTGCTCACAGTCCACGTACGGTGAAGTCGTCCCCGTCGTCAGGATCACCGTTAGCCCCATTGCAGTTCATGCGGCGTGCAAACCCGGACGGACCACCGATCCGTCCGGTCACGCCGTCAAAACCACCCATGCATCGCCTACGGACAAGTATTCTCAATACATCAGCCCGACACGCATGGAGGCCCTGATAACTAATTATGCGCACTTTCATCGTACCTTTTTCGGGACTTACCTGGTCAACGCCCACGCCTACTACTAATTATTACGTTCATGTTGACTTCGTGAGATAGGGACGCTCGATAGCGACACAGCTGCTTAGCCTTAGGACTGCTATACGCCATGTACTCGTCATATTCCTAACGTCGATTTATTAGTCGTCGACATTGTGAGAACCAATGAGCGCTGACTTTCGTTTTACATAAGCATTCCCTTAAACTTCACTTGACCCCCATCTAGATATTCCTTCTGCCAGCAAGCGCCCTCGTTCCGCCTGATGTCGGACTACGACTTGAAGTGTAATCGTCTCAACTGCAGGAAAACGTTGGTCGACAAAGCCGTGGTGGTGCGTAGGGAGACCCGACTACCATTCTAATTCACTCCCAGCCGCATGGATTACCCAGACAACCTGTAAGTCTCCAACTATTCCAACAGAGAACCAGATTCTACCAGTTCCACGATAGGCTCGCATATATTCTGCCGTAAGTCGGTCGAAACGGCTCCCAACGTATCGCGAGATGAATCTGCCCTCACCTAGTGGAATGTGCCAACGAGTTGTTCAATGCGTCCCGTCTCTGTCCAGGTGGTGCTCATTCATGAGTTCTCGATGACTCTCTGACGTACATAGCTTGTGAGACATCTCTTACTGAACCGTGAGTGGACATGGTCCATCTCATGGTTCTCGTCGTCGAAATGTTACTCCCTCTAACAGGGATGATGTAGTGGTAATAGGCCAAAATCACCGCTATGTTCGTCTCTGACAAGGAGAAAGGTTTGTTGCTTGCACCCGACAAACGATTACAAGACAGTGCGTGGATTGCCACGACATGTGCTCTCCTTAACGCGAACACTCCTGCAAGTCCGTTCTCTCTGGCTTGAGCCCGTCTATCATCATGGAGATTTGCAGTCGGTTTGTGTGACCCTGATCCCTCACTTCTAAAGTTCATGGTCGGAAAGTGCACTATCGTTTTGGCAATATCAGATACATCAGGAAAAGTCCGTCACCCCGGTTGTTCTCTGTGTACTCAGCATGTGCGATGTCACGCAGCTCATTCCAGCATGCTGTCACCCGGAACCTCAACGACAAGAATGCTCAGCTACAGAAGCAGTTAGAGAATGTCATAAGGGAAGGTACGCACTATCCCGTCGTACTTGGGCTGCTTCGCGGCTGCGGCTTATGATCCCAGCCAACGGAGAAATCAATCTTCTCGGGGGGAAAGTTGCAGGTAAAGGACAGTATGATCAAGATGTCATGACGTCTTTCTTGTCCGTAAACAGAGCTGGAGAGAGACCTTGAATTGGAACGTCGCAAGGTCCATGAGTTACAAGATACGTCAAGAGAACGAGAAAAAGAGTACCAAAAACTTAAGGTAGAGTAGAGCCTGTTGACCTCCGGTTAACTCTGGAGTCGACAGAAGCGATCTAGGCTCAACTTGACAGAGTAAAGAGAAGGGCTCTTCTTGGCCCTGATGCGTCCTGCACAAGTCAACCTCCCGTGCACGGCTTTGTCCATTCTCATCGTTCTCTCGACATCCAGCCGAGGCAGGCGGTTGGAGAAGTTGATATCAGTGCTGTAGTGGGCGGTATGGAGGCCATCGGGGTACATTCAAGCTGACTTAAAACCACATGCAAACACTCTTATCTGACGATGTGCTAGATACAGCGGACGCCTCTCATTAACCGCGTCACGAAAGGGAATATTGGGATACATCAAGGGCGCACCGGACTACAAGTACACTCTAGTGTACCCAGTAGAGCCGCATCTACACATCGTCATCCTCTCAACACAGGCGATCGCTCCTTCATAGCCAATTCTATTTCTGATCGGTCGGACAGTGCCCACGAAGTGGAACATCTACTGC
>JBBPKC010000033.1:0-17318 GCA_038089055.1 Tylopilus aff. balloui | reverse complement strand
CTTCCGAAGAATTTCAAAGGGACGCACTCTGGAATGCAACCAGCCTCGGGTGGGTGGGGAACAAACCCAGCGAGGTCTCATCCAGTTCAACGACGTTCGTGAGATCTCTTCATGTTCCTCGCTCCCTTAATTCTTCAGTTGCAGCATTCAATCTCCCAACAAAAAGGGGATTCAAACCTGCAAGATAAACCACCGATGCTTCGCAAGTCCACTTGTAGTCACTTGCGCACACCATGACCCAGACTTCGTTTGCATAAGTTAGACTAGTAATCCAAGCAGGGGACGTTACATTTGTTGGCGTGTAAACGCCAGATATCCGCACGTTAGTGTGTAAGGTAGTGCACGATGAATATGAGCGTCAACGATAGTTAACGGAAGCAGAAAACGTAAAAAGGGGAATCTTAAAGTGACATCATTCATATCGGAGGGAGCCGTTCTTCTCATCTTCGAGATATTGTCCAATGGCCAGTATATCCTGGCCAGTGCGACGTAGGTAAATAGCGAGCACGTTTCTGTCCGCCTTTGGCAGAAGAGCCGCGAGTTTATCGACTTGTCGATTGAATTCCGCTGCTGATACATTATTCTGTTGTGCCCCATCGAGAACAGAGAGTCTGCGTGCTATCGTGCTGGAACGTTGAGGACTTGTCCCGTCTGAAGAATCCTGGGAACTGACGATAATAGTCTGTGACCTTTGCACGCGGCTAGGAGGTGCGCGGGGGCCGCCGGGAACAGATGGTGCGATAGGTGGCAGATTTGCGGGGCGTGGAGGTTGTTCGCTTATGTTGTTCGGGGGACTCTTGGATAGCCTCTTCGCAGGCGATGGAGGTGTTAAAGGCTTCTCCTTTTTGACGCTGGCCCTACGTCCAAGTGAAGCAAAGAAGCTGCCAGGGGACTTTGCGACTGAGGATGGCGAGACTGCTGAACGACTGGATGAGGTCGATGATGTCGCAATGATGGTAGATGCTCGTGAGGGGCGGGTGCGCGGGGCTGCGGCTAACGCAGGATAAGGAAGAGGGGGCGGTGCATTGGGTGGACTGGCGTCCCCAGTGGCACGCGGGGAGAGATCAGTCGCGGAGTAGGCGTCAGCTCTTATTGGAAATGTGACACCTGAATCAGTGGACGATTGAGATATATGACGTGGTGCAACGGATGGAGAAGAAGTAGATGGGGCACGACGCCCTCTTGAGCAGCTCACGGCAGAGCGTTTCGCTGACGAGTGGGGATGAAGGGCTACGAGATAAACAGTATCAGCCAGATGTCGTGAGATTGCAATGACCTAACCAACCCTTGTACCTTGTCTCAGCAATCCAGTCACCCAGACCGCAGTCACAGTTATATAATTCGTTGATCTTGTGAGCATAACCTGCTGAGCGTTCCAGGGCATTCCGTTTTACAGTCACGTCCGCAAACAACATCGCAGGTGGGTGAGTAGATCTTATCCTCCGCACTGGCGGTTTTGTTCGTGACACCGAATGAGCAACCGAAGGCGAAGGCGTTCCAGATGAGCGTTTGCTCCTGACAGATGGGCGACTGAGCGACATCGAAGAGGGTGTGCGTGGTAGGGACGAAAAACGCTTGATGTTGATCGCATTCTTCAGCGACTTCATATCCAAGTGAGGAAGATCGTTTTTCGCTGGAACAGGTGGTACTGTCTCTTCCGAGCGAGCGAGCGTTCTGTCGGGATCTACCCAGTTTTGTGTCGTGCTTTCGTCAGAACGGGGGGAAGACGGGAGCGGGTCAACATGAGGTCTTTCTGGACTAAGATTATGGCTGAGGCTAGGCTTGAGATTGTCAGCGCGACGGATCTCCAGACCTTTTCTACCGTTACGCCCTTCGTGACCGCGCGGGGGTTCAACGATTGTTGGCGGTGGTACATCAGAAGAATTTATGATCCCCATGTCGTCTATTGCGAGACCTATGGAAGCTACTAGATCCTCCATCGAGTCAAGCCGAGGTAACGAAATCGCGATCTCCTCACGCGAGGCCTCGGAATCCGATGTACACAGTCTTGAGGGGGGGAATGCGCCTTCCCGAATATGTTGAGGCTTGAGATCAAAGCTAGAACTTTCGTGCGAGCTAGTTCTGAAGTGCATTACGGGACAAGGCGAAGCTGTGTACCTCCGAGGACTATCTGCGGAAGGAGGAGCTACCGCTACAGCCCGCGAACTGGTGGATACAGTTTCTCCCACAGTTGATGGAGAAGATTTAGCTTTGAGAGCAGCAGCAACATGGGTAGGTAGCTGTAACGCTTGCCTCATGACCTCTAGGTCATCTTTCCTTCGAACAGGCGAATATCTAGGAGGACGTGGTGGAGGGGGTACTTTGGGGTCAATGGTAAAGACAGCCTGGGGTGGGGGTGGAAGAGGACCCGCAGTCGCGTGCAGACCAGGCTGGTAATGCAAGTATGAAGAAGGCGGTGTAGTAGGTGAAGTCAGCGTAGTTGATGGTGTAAGTGGACTGGAGAAATTTGTTCTAGGGGACATGAGACTAGAGTGCGGACTTGGAGATACCGGACTAGGTAGCGGGGGTTGAGGAAAGAGACTGATGACAACGGGCCCAGCAACTCGATCGTTTATATGCTTTGACTCGCCTGTATCTGGTGTCCGTACAGGAATGGAGAATTCCATGAGTTCTTTGACGGGGCTGACACCAGGTGCAAGGGCATCTCTTCTCTGACGTCCACGGCCAGTTGAACAGCCTGAGTCAGATGCGTCAGAAACCCCGGGGGACGGTGACCTAGACTGCGGTATCTGGAATATAGGCGGTCGGAGTGAATTACTGGCGGGAGGTGTCTTGGATGATTGCTGTAGAACCGATGCGGACGCAGGAAAGCTGGTTGTACCCACGATGGCGACCTCGCGTGAAGACTTGCGGGGGACGTGGCTTGTAGGTTTTGGGAAGGGAGCCGATGCATCCTGTGAGTAGTTGCTGGAGACAGCAGTGGAAGGCTGGGGCTTGGGCACAGGAGCGGTCGAGGCGGGGTAATGGTAGGGAGACGCGTCTGGCAGTGCAACCAATGCCAGACCTCCCAAAGTCGAGTGGTTGGGTGGACTGCCACCGGAGTCGGCGCGCCGAACTGCAGGTGGAGTTGACCGATCCTGCAGCTGGGCGTTCATCTGCACGATGGCGAGACGCCTTCTGTCAGTGCCTCCCTGGGAAGGGATGCTGGTCCGACGAAGAGCACCGGTAGTGAGGGGCGATGGAGTGCGTGGCTGGGAAGGGAGCGAGGTCGTGCGGGTGGCATTGTCACCGTTGGACTCGTAGTAGGAGAGGATGGCATCCGTCTCTAGTCGGACGGGGCGGGTCAGCGGGTCGGTTTGGTACGGAGCGAGACACGCACCCAGGCTCACGCTTGGACTGTGCATCGTGGAGAGATGGACGTGGTCGTCTACGCGGAGGACATGATACTAGACTGCTCCTCGACCTCGACTACCACGGCGTCTATCACAGCCAGCCCGCACCGCCTCCATTTCACCACCGCCCAACCGCGCTCGCCCACTGACCAGCACTATCGGCGGTCCCCAAGTTTCATGTATCACTGATCTGCCAGCCCAGTTCCTTCCCCGCCCAAAACGGCCGAACGGTTTCGTCACCAAACGACCACGCATCTTCCACCCGGTACTGCTTCACCTTGGCCAGTACGACTCTTCGAGCATTAGCACCCCCCCTACGTCTATAGAAGGCACGTCCAAATCCGCTCACGAAATCCTGCAGCCTATCCAGCGCGCCAAACGATTCTAGCATGTGCGCCACCAAGGGCAATAGGATCGGCGACGTGTACACCCCCGCGGCGCAGGGATGGGCGGGCGATGCCACGGACTTGGCTCGTGCCAGATGCGGTGCCGAATCAGATCCCAGGAAAAACCTTGGATGTCCTAAAGTTCAACGGATTCGCCCTTCCGGACGTGTCCAGATGTAAAACGCCACCCACTCTCGAGTATGACTTGCCGCAACGCTTCACGGTCACTCGGATACTTGGCAACAGGTTTGCAATAGTTCCAAGATTGGCCCGCCCAATCATCGACCGTCATGACGAGGTGATGCGCCGTAATCGTGCATGCTACCGTATCCCCGAGTGACTTGACAACTTCAACTGCTGCCCGAGTGGTTGCGTGCTCGAGCACGATGCGTAGCCTCGGGAAGGCTTCATGGAGCTTCTTCAGGTGAGGGAGGAATCTTTCTTCTGCATTCAGTACGCAGGTATTCTGTGTTTCATTCAACTATACGTGTCGACGGCAGCGAGTCACTGCTTGCTTACCGAGGTAGCATCCGACGGAATTTCGCCGTGCAGATTGAGGACGAGATCACACTTTTCCATTTCCTCAAAAACGGGGTAATAGACTTCATACGATTCGATCCCACCGTCCGAGTTGGTGGTGACGCCTCTGGGGTACGACTTCACACCAACGATGCCAGCTTGTTTCGCCTTCCTGACTTCTTCAGGAGTGAGGTCTGGCGAGAGATAGAGGGTCATCAGATAGTCGACGCTATCGTCGATCGCTTGTAGTCGCTTTTTATACTCTACCGCGTGCTCTGCCTTAGTGATAGGTGGTGTGAGGTTGGGCTAAATCTCGGCTGAGATGGGACTACAGACACTGGTCTCGACGTCACCGCTCACCATGACATAGGCTAGATCAAACCCGCCTTTACGGACGTGCGGTGCGACCAGGCTCGATAGCTCTCCCTGCCTCAGATGGACGTGGAAATCTGCGGGGGACTCTACGATCAATCGGTCGGTGAACATGGTAGATCAATGCAGAGCACGGTCACGTGAGGTACCACCCACGACGCGCTCGGTTTCGAACTTGTCCGCCCGCAATTTGACCCGTTCTTTGTACCGCCCATGGTTGCAGCTGGCTCAATCACCGTCGTAGGTGTGCACGGTCCTTTCCAGCTTATCGTGCACATATTCTGACACCAACAAGTCCGCGTAAGACCTCCTACCGCTTGGGAGGCAGCCCGCTTACCAGAACCGTGCTTTGACACGACCATCCGCAGCGACGGAACCCTTGCCGCACCTGGTAGACCAGTAACGGCTGCAGCACCCCTGCGCGACATTGTCCAGATAGTGGACGACCGCATCCTCACTTTTGATCCCGACGAGAAGGACAAAGCTCGTGCATTCGTTGAACGCGGTTTTATCCCACCTGGAACGAAGCGGTACAAGGACAAGAGGTTTATGTTCGATAAGGTTTTTGATGGGGAGGCACGACAAGAAGAAGTGTATGCCGCTACTGCAGGGCCGTTGCTTAACGGCCTCGTAGACGGCTACAATGCTACCGTATTCGCGTACGGCGTACGGTTTCAACGCGTTCTAACTATGTCTCATCGCTAATCGCTTCACAGGCAACAGGTTGCGGAAAGACCCACACCATTAGTGGGACGGAGGCAGATCCCGGCGTAATCTACCTTACAATGGCCGACCTCTTTCAGCGCATAGACGATCGCAAACATGAATGGAACACCGAGGTGGTGGTTACATTCCTCGAAATTTATAACGAAGAAATTCGCGACCTTCTTGCTGAAGCTGGCACTCCTACTCCACGAGGCGGTCTCCAAATTCGAGAGGACAAATCTGTCAAGGTCGTTGGCCTTGTCGAGTTACGCCCTACCAGCGCGGAAGAAGTTAAACAGATCGTCCTTCAAGGCAACGCTCGCCGAACACAGTCACCTACACACGCGAACGAAACATCATCTCGTTCACACGCGGTTCTCCAAGTACATGTTATGCAATCCCCACGGACTGCCTCATTGACCGAGCAGCGAACGGTAGCCACGCTCTCCATAATCGACTTGGCTGGAAGTGAGCGGGCTGCCGCTACGTCCAATATGGGCCAGCGGATGGTCGAGGGTGCCAACATTAATAAATCTCTACTTGCCCTAGGTAACTGCATAAATGCACTATGCGAGAGTGGCGGTGCCATTCGACATGTTCCGTACCGCAATAGCAAGCTCACCCGCCTGCTCAAATTCTCCTTAGGCGGAAATTGCAAGACTGTCATGGTCGTCTGTGTGGCACCTACGTCGCAACATTTTGACGATACCCACAACACTCTTGTATATGCCGAGCGTGCCACGAAGATCAAAACCAAGGTCGTCACCCGTAATGTTGTCAATGTTGATCGCCATGTCGGTCGTTACGTAGAAGCCATCAATCGCCTCAATATTGAAGTTGCCGAACTCAAGGCCAAACTTGCGGGGAAAATCAACGCCGAGAATGATGTTGCCAGACGCAAGAGAGCAGAAGCCAATGCTGAAGTCGAACGCGCAAAACAAGATATGCAGGCACGAATGGAGCAGACGCAGGCGATGATCATAGACGGCGCGTCCTGCGCTGGCATGATATCTGCCGCGGAGGACAAATTGATTGCTATCCGTGCTCGTGTCGCCCAGATCGACGCGATGATGTCTGGATGTTCTCTACTTCCATCTCTCTCCGATCTCAAAGCCGAACGGGCCCTCTTGCAGGCTCTTGCGGGCCCGGAAGAGCAAGCTATAAGGCCAGACTCTTCTTTAATCGCACGCCTAACTCGCGCACAGAACTCGCGCAACATTTTTGAGGCTGCTCTTCGCGCAACCAGTGAGCGTCGTTCCGATAGGCTCGAAGAAATCAACATTGAGAGTGTCAAGGCCGACGCAAAGTGGCGGAAGGCCGAAATGGACCGAGTGCGGGTGGAAGCCGAAAAGGACGCGTTCAGAGAAGCTTTCGGTTCTCAGGCACAGCTGGTTGTGACCCTCCTTGGGATGATCGGGCGGTGTACAGCCGTTCTCGGGGAGGCTTCGCGTACGTTGAAGACAGCGATGGAAGAGGGGAAAGATGGGATCGAGGACACAGTGAAGGCGGCTGCAACTTCGTTGAGCGCTACTGCACGGAAAAATGACGACACGCTTGCAGCTTTAATTGGAGAAACCTCAGCGACGTATGTTGCTCGCGGAAGTGGCATCTCCATCGATGGTATTGCCAACCAGGCCTTAGAAACGTTCACTCGCGCCTCCTCAAGCTCAGCCTTGAAGCCTATTGTCAAGTCTTCGCGACGATCGTCGTATAACAACGTCGTATCGCCTCGAAAAATGCATAAAACCCCGCGCAAGTCGCTGCGTTCTAGCATCGGCCAGTCATACCGGCGAGTTTCCGACAGAGAAAAAAAAGTCGTCCAGTGGAGGGATGAAGCAGGAAAAGGGGATTTGGATGACGCAGGACAAAAAGAGCGTCCACCAATGATCTCCATCACTCCCAGTGACAGCGCGGAGAGCATTGGTCGCAGTCACTCGGTTGCAGGTTCAGAGAGTGAGTGGGAAGACGAACGAACCGACGACAGCTTCAACCTTGGTTTTGTCCCTGTTGCTAATACTGGACAATCCTCCCTGCGTCCCTCGTCCAAACTTCCCTCGAGTCTATGGTCCGGTGCTTGCAGGCGTCCTAGGCCAAGTCGGCTTGACCTTGGGTTTCTCAAAACAAAAGGCGTGACGTCACTGGGAAGTCTACAAGAAGCGGAGGAAAATGTTTCACCGGTTAGGCGAGTACCACCGCTTTCTGAGAGAAGCATGAATCATTCTGCGAGGAACAATGACGAGGATGTTCCCGCCCTGCATATTCCCAAGAAAGGCGAACACAATGACAGTCCCTCTCGTCGCCCACCCACATCTACCCCTCGCCTTGGTGCGTCTTCCACCAAGAGTACGCGCAGGCGGTCAAACATCGGTCCATTGCGAAACGAGAGAACGCGCAGAAGGTCGAGTATGATCCCACGGCCACTATCGCTTATGAATGAATTCCCTGAGACTGGTGGTCCACGGCGCATGGAAATCGTTGGTAGATCACCTGCAAAGAGACCCAAGAGACTCTCGCTGCTGGGAAACGCGACCAGGTCCTTGAGGGTCAAGGAACCAAACGTGCTATCCGGCGTGGCATCATTAACCATCCCAGGAGCAGATCCAAATTCCAGTATCAACGCAGATACAAGCATGAAGCTTGTTCATTCAAAACCGTCGTGGCGCTGATTATCACTTCACACATTGGCATGATTGCTCCACTACTATTAATATCGGCCACAGGCAGAGCTCTCGCGCTGGATCGTGTGTATCTTTTTGTAGTCTTTCACCCATGATCTTCGTTTTTGTTTTTACCTCTCGTCTGTCAAATGGAGGGAGCTATCTGTGTTTCGCAGCTTCTGAACCCACCTCCCACATGCTAGCCATTGTTGTTCTAGATCTGTGCAAGTTGTTATATGTCATTGTCAATGATTTAGTGATGATGTCCATGTAAATCAATATCAATATTAGTGTATTCATGCGACTCGCCAGGTCAATGGAGTCGGATTAAATCAAACGTCGACAAGTACACTGGGGTCAAATAATACGTTTTACCTCGAAGAAGGACTGATAAATCTGTCAGTGACGCGAACACCAGGGAGTTGGTGGAACCCGCCTTTAGATAATATACCTGCCATGCAACAACCGAAAAGAGGACCACAGCTTGGAGGACAGACCACCATTTGACACGGTCATTGGTAGACTCAGCAGTGTCGCGGTGGCGCTTCTCGCGGACGACGATGTACTCCTGTTCATCCTTGACCGCCAGAAGACCAATTGCTAGTGAGCGAATCTCTCGCTCAACAGGAGCGACGATATCCTCTGCCCCGATGACCGCAGTCAGCAGGGGTACAAAGATGAGGAGAAAGCCAACCATCTTCGGAGATATATATGATGCCGTGAACATTAAAACTACAGCACCCATTAACAATGTGTCGCCGACCCCCGAGAGCGATGAGCGTACCTGACTTCCTTGTCCGCCATTGTGCTCATCTGGTTTGAAAAGCAGTACTCGTACCGACCGTCCTTCTCCGCTGTCACTGAAGTCGAGCCGGTACTGTGTTTGAGGTGTTTTGCCAAAATGGACCCTTCTGGGTCTGTGAGCTGGAAAGAAATAAGAATTAGGAACGGAAGGAGGGATTGGAAATCATACCCAGAAGTCGATGTCAAGGTGACCACCTTCTCCTACTTGATACGTGACAGTCATCTGGGCTGGTCAATAAACAAGGGCAGTGCTGAGCGACATGAGCGCACGGCACCTGGTCATTTTGGTGGAGGTCTTCAAAGAAACACTCCCTGGTCGACGCGGGTATGTGAATCTTGTGCGCGCATACGAAAGCACGGGAGAGCGCGAGGAGGTAAACACAGAAAAGGGCCAGTCCTCGTCGAGACATCGTGGTGCAGACAACATATTTCACGAGACACAACATTTCCGTTTTCGGTGAGACCCCGGAGACAAGCCAGTATTTACAAATAAATCAGATGGTAATAATTTCATTCCTTCTCCTCCTGCGCTAACAGATCTCCGCACCTTTTGCTTTCCTCCACATTAGCCATGGCAGACACGAACGATCCTCTCGCACCAAAGGTCAGTTCCCAATAACCATTGCATCGCAGATCCTTGTCATCCCAATACACATCGAGGCAATCGTGCCTCTCATTTCACGAGACCAACAACCTTACGCTGATCTGGCATGGATTATAGCAGGAAGAGGAGGCCGATGTTCATTTCGAGCCAGTGATTAAGCTCACAGAGCAAGTAGAAACAAAGACCCATGAAGAGGACGAAGACGTCCTCTTCAAATTGTAAGCGGGCTCTGGACTATCCTTGCGTCGCCGATCGATATGATACCCCACCAACTTTAGGCGCGCCAAGCTTTTTAGATTTGACACCATCAGTAACGAGTGGAAAGAAAGGGGCACTGGCGATGCCCGTCTGCTTCAGCACAGAGAGACAAAGAAGGTCCGTTTGGTCATGAGACGTGATAAGACCCTCAAAGTCTGTGCCAACCACGTCAGTAAGTGTCCCGTCTCACTTCACCTTTTCAACATCTCTGACAGCGCTCTCGAGTCACCTCCGATATGCGCCTCCAACCAAATATTGGCTCTGACAGGAGCTGGGTATGGAAGGTTGCCGCTGATTATTCAGAATCCCCACCTACGTCGGAGACCCTCGCAATCCGTTTCGCAAACTCGGATAGTAAGTGGGATGGCCTTGCGTAGGTAGTCAACTCAGACGTTATACAGACGCGAAGGTGTTTAGGAAGATGTTTGAGAGGGCTCAAATAATCAATGCAGGTGGTACACCTTCGGACGACGGAGAGGCGAAAGAGGAGACCAAGGTAGAGGAGACCAAGGTAGAGGAGAAGGCAGAGGAGAAGGCAGAGGAGAAGGTAGAAGAGAAGGTAGGGGACGATGCTAAGAAGGCAACGGAAGTTGTTCCGGAAGAGAAGAAAGACGACTGAACATCCTTGATTCAGCACCTCCAGTTCACCTCACGCCGCTTTTGCAGCATCCACATAGTATACACTCCGTCTCTGATCGACGGCGACCTCTTCCCTCCGTTTACTGTTCATTTTACCATCCACTTCAACCGACCATAATGTAGACCACCTGGTTCCACATTAACTTACAGTTGGCACAAAATACCAGAAGGCTGTCTATGTTTCTACCACGAGGGTTCTCTGGAGTGTTTCTTGCGCTGCTGTGACGTCAAGTTTGCAAAGGATCAGGGAAAGTAATACGATCTACACATGCTGCCTCGTTGCCATCTGTTCCTCACTTGCCCATGCTGCCCAAAAGGCTGGACCCTCACTACGGGACCAGTACATTGCTTGCTTTTTGCCCAGCACGACCTCCTCATCAATGAGTACATACCGAACGGTCTAGCAGACATCAGCGTCAGGGAAAGTGATCGGTGCTACAATCCGTACCGATCCCCTTCACAATATGTTACATCAGACGAAAAGGGAGGACGATGGTTCTACTAATACTCACGGAACTTCGTACATTGGATCAAGAAGCAGTGCTTCCTAAGTGATACGTCAGGATTTGATGGTGTCGTGTGTGAGAAGTATTGTAGACTGACCATGATCCCCCTGAGACCTCTGGCGCCACCACCTCTCTCGGAAGCCTTGCGGCATATCTGCTCGAGGGCCGCGCTTGTAAAGCGGATTTCTACGCCTGAGTAGCCAAACAATGCGGTGTATTGCGAGACAAGAGAACCACGGACTTCAGTAAGGATCCGTCGTAAGTCAGGGATCGTGAGCGGGGCGAGGGTAGTTATAGAAGGTAAACGCGATATGAACTCGGGAATAAAACTGCACATTGGTGAGGCGGAAGAATGGGGGACAGAATGTGAGTTTACCCGTATTTGACGAGGTCTGTGGGAGTTAGCTCATTGAAGGTGGAATGTAGAGGAGACTTACCTGAAGGCTCTACTAGATCAAGGACGTTGTGAAAAGATCTCCGGTTAGGGGTGAAGAATGGCAGAAACCCTCCGTCATCCGTTCCATCAACTTTGGGCGCTAAAGCAGCGGTAAACCCGATAGACTAATTAGTGTTGGTGAGATCTCTATCACTCGCAGTCAATGCAAGGAAGTTGTCCCATACACCTTTCGCCACCCTTCGCTTCACTAAAGCGTCCAGACCAACGAATGCCCCGCTCAATATGAACAGAACATTCGACGTGTCGATACTATATGTGTCTGGCCGCGCTATCCACAAATCAGTCGAAGACATCAAAGAACACAAGATAACACACGTGGAGCTGAACTCTGGCCCCGCGCCCCGGGTCTGGACCGTCCCTCTCCGGTTGCACTTGGGGGAGGTTCAAGTCCAGGTGATTTGCCTTGTACAGTGATCACGGACCCTTCCATCATGCGTAATAAAGCTTGTTGTACGCCTTCCCCACCGACGTCGCGGGAACCTTCCACACCTGTACTACTTGCTCTACGTGAAATCTTGTCTACTTCGTCGATGTAAACTATGCCGGTGCTGTATGAGGGCATGAGATGTACAAAAGGCTGGACAGGACAGTCTGATGGTACCTGGCTCGAGCAGGATCCCAGTTGGCTGCTTGTAGCTGCATGAAACGAAAAAAAAAGGGCAGGACTTTGGCGAGTAACGTTACATACCAGTCGTTGAACAGCCATTTCTACGTCTTCTCCTACATCTGATGCGGAGTTAGTGGAGAAATTGATGTATGTAGCTAGCAGACCAACATCCTGCCTGGCGTATTCACTATCAGGACGGCAAAAGTGCAAGGAACATGGCACGGACTTGCGTAAACGACGTCGCATCGCTGACGGAGAATGGGACATCGAGTACTCTTGCTAACGTACGTGCTAGAAGCGTCTTGCCTAGTCACAAGGTCAGTATATTGCATTATCTAATTTATGACCGTCTCACCCGATCCTGTTGGCCCTCTGTAAGATTGACTCAGCGACGTCCGCTTCATTACAAACAAGTGTTTCCTTCACATTACCAAGACGTTGCTCTTTTCGAACAGGGGAGGTGTCTGCTGATGCTGGAGGGGCAAATGGGGAGGGGTAAGGCGTCGAGGATGAGGGTGTACTTGCGCTGGCATGACAGCCCAACGTGCTACGGCACACTTTCAGGGACATGTTTGGTGCATAGACATTGTTGGAACACACCATCCGAGGGATTGTCTACGTTCCAACTCTGCACATCCGGTTGATCCTCGGACGCAGCGAGGTTGGCGCGTACTCGATTGTAATGGTTGAACACACTGTCGCTCGATCAACCTGGCAGCTGAAGGTTGGGCACAAACACGTACGCGACGGACAGTACTTTCTTCGCACTCTCCTGTCCGATTACGAATTCGTCCAGATATTTCACGAGCTGTATCGTGAACATGAGCCATCTCCTTCCCCGGATGTTGCGAGGGGAACACCTGTCTGGGAGTTGCGAGGCCCGCTGAGCGCACGAGGGGGTCTTCTGGCTCCTCTCGTCGCACACAGTCATACGACTGCGCCTGTGTCCGAAGACGGCGCGCGAGGGGTTGAAAGGAACGAGTCCGTCGAGCTAACTGAATTGCAGACATCTTCAACGTAGTAGACGAGAACGCAACAACTTCGCTTATTCAGGCGACAGCGTTGGCAGTCTGTGCCTTCACTGCCACTCATTCACCGGCACTTCCAACTCTACCATCATGGCTCGCCACCGTTCTCCTGATGGAACTCATGACACGGGTGACTATAGGAAATCTCCAAGTCGCTTCAGCGACCATGACCCGGACAGTCGTTCAAGGCATCGGTACGTTCGGGAGACTAGAGATACAAGTGAACATTCAAGGCGTAGAAAGGACCAAGGCACAGGCGAATACGGAGAGGATGACCACAAAGAAAAGAAGTGGGTGCCTGAGCGCTGTCTTTCCACCCACGTCAGCTCACTGTCATTCAGACGAAAACGCGACAGGTCGGAGGAACGAAGGGCCAGAAAAGCAGAGAAAAAAAGAATAAAGGAAGAAGAAGAGGCCCGCCGTGTCGCAGAACTCAGCGTTTACAGTGCAACAGACAATCCGTTCCACGATGTTCACCTTGGTCAGCAATTTCGTTGGCACAAGAAGACTGAGAAAGAGAGGAAGCAGGGGTTGTCCTTGGCGGAAGCACAGCGCAGGGATGCTATTCGAAAGCAGGAGGCAAAGGAGGAGTTAGAACGACTGAATAGGAGAAGAGCTGCTAGGGAAGTGGAGCAAAGACTGCGAGAGGAGGAAGAAATCAAGATGCAAAAGCTAGCCGAATCTGCTCAGATGGCTGAGTGGATAGCAAAGGACGGCGAGTTTCAACTCCAACAAGAGCGCGCTCGAGCAGCAATTCGCGTAAAAGAAAAGAGAGCGAAGGCAGTTGATTTTCTGGCACTCAATCTTCGCTACATGCGTCCGTTGAGGGATGAAGAGGTGGTTGATGCAAGCCTCGAAATTGATCTTGATGAACCCTACAACATTTTTGATGTGCGTACTCTTTCTGGGACATGGATTGTCGCCCGCTAAGCTGATCTGAACTGCAGAACCTGTCACCCGACCAAGTGGAAGAATTACACGACGACATAGAACGTTACCTTTCGCTCGAAGATTCTGAGATCAACATTGATTTTTGGACAGTGCGATGGGATTCGTTTTGGTCCTCATTCGTTGACTGATTTCTTCCATCAGAATATGATGGTCGTCTGCAAGGATCGTCTCGACAGAAACAAAGAAAGTCAACCTATGGGAGAGGCCGCCGCCGCCGCCGTGGAGGCGGACATAAACATGCTTCTTTCTGGCAAGAGCTATGAACATCTTGCCGCCCTGCAGAAGCAGATCCAAGCCAAGCTTGCCAGCGGGGAGCCCATTGACACAGATTACTGGGAAGGTCTATTGAAGAAGTTACTTGTTTGGAAAGCCAAGGTTTCTTCGGGTCTTGACAACGCGGAGTTATATTAACAAAGCTTCCAGGCCAAACTTAAGGGTTTGCACGAAGTTGTCGTACGCAATCGATTGGAGCAGCTCCGGAAACGCCAAAGAGATGAAGCGTTGCAGGCGCAGGAAGAGCTGTTGGCAGGTGTTGCTCAATCTGCCGTACGGGGTGTGGCGGATGCCCGTGTTGTGGTGTCTACCAATACTCAAGATGAAGCTGAGGTTTCTGCGGAACACACTGAGCCTTATGACCGCTCTATGAGCCCATCCCTCGTCGACATCACCAAGCTTCGATCTGATGAACGCGAATTTGATGTCGTGGCTGAAAAGGATGAGATACGAGCACTGGTTGGTTGTTTCAAACATGACGTTCTTCACTTTTCTTGATTCCTCCTTCTAGCTGGAACAGCGACGTACAGTCGCTGCGTCTCGCTACGTGTCAAAGACTACGCAAGCTGCCCCACAAGTGGAGGTGCCAGAAGTCACAAGCGGAGCCGATGTTGTCTCCGAGGCTCTATACAGGGCAGAAGCAGAAAAGGAACTCGATGAAGAAGAAGAATTATTCAATCTCGAGGAGGACATTGCACAGCCCACATCTTACAACTGGGAAGATAAGTACCGCCCACGGAAGCCACGGTACTTCAATCGTGTGCACACTGGATATGAATGGAACAAGTATAATCAGACCCACTACGAGTACTCTTCGTTCTTTTACTCATGATATAGTCGTCGCATGCTGATTCTTTGTCTCATAGCGTGGATAACCCACCGCCAAAAGTCGTACAAGGTTACAAGGCGTGTACTTCTTCCGCTCATAATAATCAAGCTCTGATGTCCCTTTTTCCAGTTCAACGTCTTCTACCCGGACCTGATCGACAAATCGAAGGCACCTACCTATAAAATCGTGAAGGAATCGGGCAATGAAGACACAGTACTGCTGTACTTCAGCGCGGGACCCCCTTACGAAGACATCGCGTTTAGAATCGTGAATCGAGAGTGGGAGTTTTCTCATAAACGGTGAGGGATACGCAGTCCACTCAAATTTGCTTTTTGCAAGGCTGACTCTGCCAGTGGTTTTCGAAGTAGCTTTGATAGAGGGTGTCTATCTCTCTGGTTCAATTTCCGTCGTAATGTGGGTATCGCGATCATTTCTGTGCTGCAATGCTCAGCGCCCCTCCAGTTCTATCGCAAGTAGCCTTCTGTGATCTTTGTAATTCTCTAGGGACATGTGTCGTTCCAAGGCTGTACAATGTAATGTCGCCTCTTTATTGCGCCGCCGCGGTGCTTACATTATCGAAGCATTGGTTGCATCGTACCAAGGGAACATTAGCGGCGCAGCTGGCCGCCTTTTCTAGATACCGAACGAGTGTCCAGAACACATGAGATGATCATCGCGCACTTCTGCATTATTCATCCTGTCAGTGGTCGCCCCACTTCCCCTCCCTCTTTCGGACGTTATCGAATGATGTCCCTAGCGAGTCTCTTTATTGTGGCGGCAGCGCCGCCACTCGCTTTGTCTGACAGACCTCTTTAGACGCCGTTGTGGTCAAAGCACGACTCAAGGAACCACTGTGAACTCGACATCGACCGGCTGTTATATAGAGGATGAAGAGAAGCGCAAAAGGCTCTGGGAATTCTTTCCTTCTTCACATTCTAGCCATCATCTTCCTATATCTCGCTGTCATTTTCATGCTCTCTACACTACAGTCTTCAGTAAGGACACAGGATACGGGCAACGTCCTGGTCGTCAAATCCCCAGGCGAGGACCTCCGCGCACGCCACTTGATACGCTCACCAGACCCCTCCTTACTCACTACGCGTAACTTGCTCACCGACCTATCCAACACTGGACGATGTTCGTGTTATACCACATCTGTGGATGACTTGCGCGTCTTGCCATGTTCTCGTCTCAAAATATGCTTTGGCCGCGTGGTCGTGGTGGGTCGCCACGACACGGACGCATGGACACAAGAACGGAAAGCAGACAACACCGAGCTCCATGCTGCAGCGGTTTCATCCTCTCTTGACTCCAACGGTACTGATCCAGGAGACTACTTCCCTGTTGACGCGGCGAGGAGTAGCTTCGCTCTAACGGAGCTTCAGACCGAAAATCCGCGGACCGTAGACCACTGTCCCAATACCAGCCGACTTCCCGGAGGCACTGCTGTTCTCCCTCACGACTGGACATCCCCCGCCTCACCTGTTCGGCCCAGTGTCACTATCGGTCCGTGCTCACTCGAGGGCCTTTCTGAAGGTAGACGCCTAGTCGGCAAGACTCTTGTCCGCTGTGGGATCATAAATATTTCAGGAATGTCGTCGATTGTGTCCACTGCCACGGGATGCTGTCGTGACTCCTGTGCCTGTCCTGTCGATGTCCCTGCGGTTTCTACTGTGACACCCGGACTGCGCTTTGGTGAAACCGACGGGCGCTTTATCGCCGCTTTGGCCGACTGGACCTCCGAATGGGTGCATACACTTGTCATTCACCCCTATCTTCAGGGAAACTTCCGTTTCCAGTACGCCGTACAAGCTCTGACCTCATTATACCTGAGTTTCTTATCGCATGATTCAGATATCAGGGGAAGTCGAGTAAAGCACCCGCTTCAGTTGCGTTACGGATCCGCCGGGCACTTAGTGTCGTGCAAAACCCAGTGCAAGTCGCTATCCATGCGTTATGGTCCATCGGCGCTCTCACGAAGCATTATGCACACGACAATGCGCATTTCTTATCCGTTCCCATCTTTCGATACCTCCACAACAATGGAACCTTTGTTGTCGAGGATTTCATGTATCGGACCTTTGTCGCTTGTGCTATGATTAGCGACAAAACAGTAAACGATGCTACACTCTCCACGAGCGCTTGGTACGCCTTTTCCGTAATACACGGCACACGCGCCGCTCACTGGCTTTTAGGAATCGCATGACCCATATCCCCCAGGTCATTCTCAACGCAACGGAGAGATATGTCCTCGGCTGCCTCGGATGGAATGCAGTGATGACCCGGATTCAGTGGCAGGACACCATTGTCCGTCTCCGATCCTGCATCAAGATGAGCTCGGTTTTCGATCCCTTCGCTTACGATAGAAGT
>JBBPKC010000032.1:69549-97044 GCA_038089055.1 Tylopilus aff. balloui | reverse complement strand
AAAGGAGGGTACAAATCACCGCCATCCCAGGGGCGCGTGCGTTCTGAGATCCTGGCGGCACCCTGAGCGAGCAGCTTTCGGAACCCTACCCCGACGACGGGGAATTGATGGACGTCTTCGGGGGTTATGGCGCGGAGCTGCTTCAGCCTTGGAAGGCTGTAGGGCAAGGTGTGAGTCTAGTAATTTCTTGACAAGTTGGCAGATCCGCTGACGACGGCGGTTCGCGTGTCTAGTGCTAGTGGCGTAGTCCAGTCGTGCCAGTAGAAAATTCGCCCAATGAGCTTGTCCAGAGCGTTATCAACCCAAGCGATCAGTGAGAACTCGGACACGAAAGCGTGCACGGCGGAACGGCGGAGGGTTCCATGCTGCAGCCCGATTCCCCCTATTTCTAGCATATGTGGGATGGAGGGACAATTCCAGCAAGGGAGAGACAAAGAACCAGATCGAAAATCCTTGAATTGATGAGTGACGATTATGAACACAGCTTATAGATGCGGAGATAGTACAATGACTACAATGCGGGTAGATGAGATGCGTGCGAAGAGATGCAAAGTCAGCTATCTACAAACGGCTTGCGCAACTAGTCCAAAACGTTGCTGGCGTCGGGCAACCAGGTCTCTCGACGGGCTGGATGAGGGCCCATCATCGCTTGACGGATCGTCATCAAGCTTCATATATCGTCGTGGAGCGGGAGAAGCTAAGTGGCGGGGCGACACTTGTCCCAGATGAGGGTCGTCATCTGAGCCTTCCAATTCAGACACTCTGCTCTCTGTGCCCGCGAGCATTATTGAATCATCTGCGAACCATGCTTAGACAATATCTATGGTTTCAAGGGTTGGCAACTTACCACTGCCCGCAATCACTGTCTCTTCCAGCATGGCCAACGAGGGTGGACTCGTATTGACGTTATCCGAGAGCTTCATTCGTTTCCTCCGCAACGTCGCCGTTCCATCACTCGAAGAATCACGGAGCTTGGGCATCGATGAGGAACGGCGAAGACTCAAGGGTGCTGTAGCGGCACTGATGAACTCAGTGCTGGCCCTTCTGTGCACGACACATTGCCGCTGATGTTGTATGTCTCCGAGCGACGGGACGATAACAGCTTCCATAACAATTCGTTGTCGTTTCCGCTTTCGGGAGTTCGTGCTGGTGGGTGAGTTCTCGTTCGGCGCCGGTAATTGCTCAGAGCGTGTTTGAACCTTCCTCGTCGGCGAAGAGAGAACTGCTTCCGCCACCAGCTCATCCTCCAGGTCGCTGACACCAGCTGACGGGAATTCAATAGAGGACCGAATGAATGACGTCCGACCTTTTTTGGACACGCTTTCTCGAGGTAATTCGTCAACCATTTGACGCTTACCGAGGACAGACACAGGTTTGGTTTTACTTGGTGTGGGGTACATCCCTTCGACAGCAGGCAGTATGGGCAGAGGCGAAACATTTTCTTTGTCGCCGAAGCCATGTTCTTTGCTAGGGGAATGGCTCAAGCCAGCCTTATAGCGCGGTGTTGTTGGAGTTGTGGGATAAACAGGTAGGGTTCCGGCGGGTAGTTTGAGCAGAAGGGACTGGAAGGATTTCGAAGTGCTACTCGACTTGTGCGGACGAGGCGGAGTGGGCGCACGAGAAAATCGTAAACCAGCAATGGGAGTAGAATGCTCCGTAAAAGTATGAGAAGTGGGCGGGGAAAGGCTTCCAGCTGGACTAGTCGGTGATACTTTGGAATCTTCTTGCGGCGTGAAGAGTGCAGGTCCGAGATTCCCAATATATGGCGATGAGGCTCTACTGCCCTCTGAAGCCTGAGGAGTTCGTGCGCTACATTTCGAACCAATTCTCGGCGACGAGACGGGGGTTCGAGAAAGACATTCTGAATCACTGTCCGCGGATGAAGGGGCACACACTGTGGCATCTTCGAGCTCTTCAAGATCGCTGGAGGGCTCACTGTCGACCTCCGTGACGTTTTCGGCAGGCAGGAGACAAATTCGAAGATTCTCGGGCCAACCGTCTTCTGGCACTTCGAAGTCTCCAAAAGTCTTCCAGAATTCGGTAAATGCCTCCTTGGCGACCCTAGGCTTGTCATCACGGCCAATGAAGACAGATTGGAGAAGAGGTGAGAGGATCTCGAGGACCCGATTGGTACGAGGGAGGTCTTGGATGCCCAACAAAGCAGTTTGATAAAGAGGCAGAACATCTAGCGCATATTCATCTTTTGTAAAAACACGATACTCGTCCGACAGCCAAGCACCAACACCATCTTGAATGGCATGTAGTAGATTTAGACGCAAGTCCACAGGACATGCGTCAACCGTGCGCGTAAGGGAGGCGATGAGCCACATGGATGGCTTTAAGTTGTGTGGCTCTGGAGGGTACGTAGAAAGTAGCGTGTCGTTAACGAATTCGAAAACATTGCTGGGAAGTTCTCTTATGTCGTCTATTTCGCAGTGTGATAAAAGGAGGTCGGCGACGCGGGTTGAAGAAGCGAAAGCTGGGCAAGGGGATCGTGCCACCACACTGGCTACATGATCCAATACCATTATCGCGTCCATTCCATTATCGCTCGCCTTGTTCATTGCATGTCTGAGGAACCCGTCCCACGCGCCGAACTCATCATTGCTGAGCTCCCAAGCACTACGGTTGCTATTGGCCGTTGGTCAGTTATGCAAACGGCATGAGCAGAGAACTTACTTGAACGGTACCCCAAGAAGAACAGCTGCACCCTCAGAAGATGCCTCACAGTCTGCGATCCACACTCCCACAAAGCAGCTCCAGATTAGACTCCGCATTCCACGTTCGTATGACATGGTGGGATCCGTCTGCAGCCTTTTCGCCCAAAACTTCTCTAACTCCTCAACATCACAGACGACCAGTGTTTCTGCGCACAACTGCGCCCACTCCTTCCGTGCGGAACCCGGAGTTTCAGTTTCCCAAACAAGATCAGATTCATCCTCGATGAGGCACCCCAGTAACCTGGTACCACCCACGTAAAGTACGTCGCTTGGAAAGACAGTTCTCATACAAGCCCAAAGTTCTCGAACAGCGGCGAGTTTCATCGCAGAATTGGACCGTTCTGGCATGCTTTTAGTTTCCTCGGAGTGCGAGCCAATCTTTAACGAAGATGAACTAGTCGTGGAGGAGAGGTCTAACTGTGAATCACGGAGAATCTCCACTAGAAGGTTCGCGGATTTAGAGGCAAATTCGATAATACCGTCATGGTCATCAACATCTGAGCACCCGAAAATCAATCAGTGTTGGGATATCGACGAATAATTACTGACCAAGAAGGGTGGTCACGTTGGATTTCATGAGGCCCTTCCAGGGTGCGAGCATCTCGGACTGGACCGGTTTCGTGAGAGATCAATTGTAGAGATCAATGAGGCTCACCGGTAAAGAGCGGTCATCAAGCCCCTTCAGACAACTCAGACTAGCTCTCCAGATCTCTACCAACTCATTAAACACCCAATCCCTAGACAACTGATCGCGAGTCAGAGGCCGAATGTCCTCCAACTGTGGACATTCATCGAATATCGGTTTCACCGCAGTAGAGAGCGTCTTGTAGTCCGTAGTTAGCAACCCAGGATTTGAGGAAAACAGCGAATAGGGTAATAACTTGTGTATGGACCAAGGTTTGCCGTTGTTCTCGTAGTTGACGAGTATGTTTGTAATGTCAATTGCATCAAGAGTGGTTTGGCCACCTTTGCTGACCATGATCTTGACAATCCATAGGGCCTTCTTCAATCGGTCTTCATCGTCCCAGTCGTCTCCCAGGAGTGCCGCAACAGTTGAGACACCCGTTCCCATATCGACCACGGATTTGACTAACTTCCAAGAGCTTTCCCGAACCACTTGAATGTCTTCCTCCCGACCGGCGTCTTCGTCACTTTCGCCGCCTTCAGGATAGAGCTCCAGAGGTGGTCGAAAGTATGCCCACGTGACGCACCTCCACAAAAGAGAGGCGAGAGCACGGACGGAGCTCTTCTTATTGCGCAAGGCGAGAGTAAGATGTGCGGTTACGATGCGGTTAAGTCGAGCGTCAGTACAAATCAACGGACCAAGCAGCACGATGAAAGATGCGAGGACACTTAAAGCCCACACGGGACCTTGTGCGACGTGCTGTGGATCAACGGTATTGAGAGTCGTTCGTAATGCCCGTACAATGCCAGACTCTGCTGTGGGCTTTGCAAGGCTGCGTTTAGAAGAGGAAGTGGAAGTGGAAGTGGTCAAGAAAGCAGAGACAATATTCGATATGCGAACGTGAACAGATCCAGATGGGAAGCTAACGCAGCCCAGCACAAATCCTCCAAGTGCATGGCATGCCTGAGTTCGCAGACCGAGTGTCGGTGCCAACAGGTTCGCCAGAATCGATGGTAAGAGTTCAGTGAAAGCGGGTATGAACGTGGTCGGCTGGTGGAGAGACAAGTCATGGATAGCCTGCGGCAACAGGTGAGTCGGAGGGCTCGTTATTTGCAATGGACGTATACCCTGAGTCCATCGCATGCCGACCCCTTCTTACCCTCTTTTCCAAGTTCGCCTTCCATGCCACGGCGCAGAGCGAATGCAATTCTGTCACGAGCAGGCAGCAAGACAGTTTCAGGAAGTCGCTGGACTTGTAACAGCCAGATCGACAACGCGTATGTCTTTCGTGCATTTGGAGTAGGCAATTCGTCGGCCATAGGAATTGCCAGCACATGTGTCAGCATGTCGCGCAGCTGAGCATCTACGAATGTTTAAGTAGATCACAAGAAACGAGCACCGCTAGAACGTACCATCGAATAATTGATGAAGGGGCTGCAAAGTGAATACAGCACTGAGAAGCCGCAGAACAGCATGAGTCGTTGTACAAAGGTCTCTGGCAAATTTAATTTGAGAAGCTGACATGCCCTGCTTCTTTTTCCGGGGAGTTTGCTTCGGAGAAGGCAGCAGAGAGCGTGACTCGTCGTCCTCGCACTCCTTATCGCAGTCCAAGGGGGTGTCGTCTTCCGACGTGAGATCAGATTTAGGCTCAACGAGTGCCCGACCGAGATCACGGCAGACGGCTTGGGTGAACACGTGTGTACTCTTGCGGAGGGGTTGAAAAAGTGGCCAAGACGCGTCGGTATCAGTTGAACTCACGACCGCCGACCGTAACCGAGAGTGCAGCACGGAATAGGCTTCGATGAGGTCACGGAGGGGAGATTCAGGGGAGATTATTTGCTGGACTGGCCTGGAGAGGTAAGTGAGATCAACAAGGGGGTCTTCGGGCTCTGGAGTGATTTCTCTGGGACCCTCTTCCGATGGTAAGAGGAAGGGATGGACGCGCTTCTTCAGGATAGACTTGGCAGGTTGTTCGACACATGGTCGAAGCGGAAGAGGAGAAAGCGTGGAGCCATAGGAGAGGATAAAATACTGATCCTGCTGGGCCCAGGCGACGCGAGAACCAGGCAAGCGATTTTCCTTGTCGCGATGATGTGAGGTAGCGGGAGGAGTAGGAAGAGACATGGAACGGCGGCGACGATGAAGAGGCAGGACGAGGTGTTACTGTCGTTGTCGTCGTCGTGGTTCGGGAATAAGCACACAAGCGGGAGACCGTGACTAAATACGAAAAAATCATTAAACGCGCTCGTTTACGCGTCGCGTTCGATGTTTGCTTCCATTTACGAGGTAGATCACGTGATCGTACCGTCTTGATACCCCTTGTAAACGCGACCTTTTTCGACGGGCGAGTCAGGACTCAACGCCTGACATTAACCGAGTGGCCTGTGAGTCGAGCTGAATTGAAAACTAACTCGAGCGGTGTCAGTTGTGAACCCCAGATGGCCCCCCAAGCCCTTGCGCGTGAACTTAGTCACAGCATATCCAAGACTCGAAGTTTGATTTGAATTCTAAATCGACGTTGTTGTTCCTACAGCCTTTGCTTTAGTTGTTCATACACATTCGACAACGGCGATGCTATGCGTAGTGACGCCCGCCGTCGCTGGACCGTCTAACTTGTTGGAATGTATCACTATCAGTGACCGCGTCTGCATCTCAACCCGTTGTCCTTTACCACATCTTCGCACCATGGCGACGACGCATAGCATGCACAGTATCACTGCACCTCACAGACTCGACGACATGCGCCATTTGTTAGGCGACTGATGTACACCGCCAAGTGTTGTGCCTGTAATTTCGAGGTGGGCCAGGCGTTCAAGTTGAGGCAGCAACCAACATGTCCTCCAAACATCATAACCCAGCTGGTGTGAAACACGAATACCCTCAGGCTCGTCCCGCCAAGACCAAGCCAACGGGCGACAGGCCACCACGAAAACGTTCAGTGATCAGTTCCCCAGAAGCCAACCAGAAGCCATTAAACTCTCATCGGAATTACAAGCACATCACTTCCTCACGGAGCTTAGGGAGCGGCAACGATGACAGCAACATCCGGGTTGCCGTATGAGTCGGTATGAGGATCTAAAACCGCAAGAACAGACAGAACATCCCTTTGCCCATCTCGGAGATCAGTGAACGCCTCACCTGCGAAGCGAACTCTCGAAGTTGCTCCGTGTGGCATGCCAATAATTCATGGGCAAACTCGGAGCTACGTTGAACCTCTCTGTATACTCCGCCAGACCTTGGTGCCTTTCGGTCTGCTTAGCGATATGGAGTCGGATTCCGAGGTTTAATTCAGAAGGGCTACCCATCCCCTATCCAGCCAAAAGCAAGGACAAAGTAAGACCATCCAAACCAAGAGCGGTCTAACCGGGCGAACGAACAAGCACGAATAGGTACGTTACTCGTCCGTCCCTTAGCCATTGACAGTGAATCGCCAGTACGTGTTTCAGGTCTTCTCCCTCCGGTAGGCAGGCCGACGGCTAACCCGAGTGGAGCCCAATGATAGTGTCCTTGCACGTGGTACAAACGATCGATCCGATCAACTCCTCAAATTGACCATCTGCTGTTGAGCAGCTAAATTACACCCGGGTTCTAGATTCCTTGGAAAAGTGTCATAGTCGTCTGTCAGACTCTGGCGGGTATAAATACGCACCACCCGCTGCTTTCGTCGCTGGTCATCTAGCTCTTGTCTTGTACTATCATGATCTGGACTACACGTCTCATTAGCGTGCTTGCGCTCGCGGCTTCTCTGCCCCTTTCCGGAGCCAAACCGCTCAGCGTGTGGAGTCCACACGTCGTTAACCCCCACCAGTCCAGCGTGTGGCGGATCGGTGATACATACAAAGTTGTCTGGTATGTCGCCACAACCTGATATCCCATACTCGCTCATCTCATGCCCTTGACAGGGATACCAGGAACCCCCCTTCCGAAGTCACCAACAGCAATGGCGCTTTATATCTCGTGCAAAACAATAAAATTCTTCTCGGTAGGTATTCCACCCAGACTACCCGCGTCATTATGACTGAGCAGGCTTTTAGATCATACATTGGCTGAAAACTTCAGTCTTTTCGACGGGGAAATCGAGATTCGCGTCCCTAAGGTTACACCTGGGCTGTACCACGTCGTCTGTGAGCCACTCTCTGCATGGGCGACACTACTGTGCCTAACCCCATTCTGAAAGTGTTTGGTGATTCTGGCAACTGGAGCCCGGAGTTTAAGATTCAGGCGTGATTCGGTAGATACCCGAAGCATGGACCGGGCTGTGTTGGTGCATTAGGCTTGAAATTTACATGCACTACGCCCGGACGCGTGTGATGTGTCTCAGCTGATCGGGCATCCCTCTCCGCCTAACAACTTGAACCCGGCCGCCCGATGCAAAGAAATCTCAATACCTTTGGTACATGAGGGAGATCGGTTCACCGTTGCAGAGCCGAGACCCCTTGAAACACAATCGTGTCACTCGTCTATCAGCTTCAGGCGGTTACAAATACGCCGTCGCCATGGTCCATTCAGTTCCTCTCCCCACCATGTTCTGGTTCATCGGTTTGTTCGCGCTCACAACTTTCCTCCCCCTTTTCGAGGCCAAAGACCTCGACGTTTGGGACCCAACGGTCCTTTATCCCAACGATGGTACTATATGGCACGTAGGTGAAGGCTACAACGTTACTTGGTACGTCTCTGCATTCCGATGCCCCTTCTCTTTCCCCGTGTCATGCTCTACACAGGGATACCAGCAACTCCCCACCCCAAGTCACCAACCCCAATGGCACTATATATCTCGTTCAAAATGAACGCCTCCTCTTCGGTGTGTACCTGGCCCCAATCACCCACCATCAGTGCTGAGCAGGCTTCCAGATGCACCCCTCGCTAGTGGTTTCCCACTTGAAGCCGGGTATGTCGAGGTTCGAGTCCCCAACGTCACGGCCGGGCAATACCAAGTCGACCGTAAGTCACCCCGCGTAAGCAGACACGCGACCGTACCCGACTAACTTCTCACAGTGTTCGGTGATTCCGGCAACTGGGGCGAACTCTTTACCATCGAGCATTAGTAGCAGTGGGACTATCGAATACCCTCCCCTCCCCTCTGCGTGATTCGGATACCAGTCGGCAGCATGCCGGTCAATGATAGCGTGTCTAATACGTGTTCATAGATTTAGTTTTCAATTCTGCTGGCGCGTTGTGAACCTTTCGTAATCCGTCGCGCCACACCTGTTGCTTGGGCCCTCTACCTCGTCCTACCAACAGACCAACCCAGTCGGCGATGCCCAATTACGAAAACGTCCAGCGTTCGAAGGCCCTCATGGCCAAACAAGCTCGATCAAAGGCCATCGATTTTTTGTCGGAACCGGAAGGTGCTGGACGTCCCGAGGAGGACAGCGACCACGACGACAGCAGCCCAGACTCGGACGGGGACGAAGAGGACCTCGACGCCCCGCGGGTTGCGCAGTGGATCGACGACGACGACCTAGAGCTGCACGAGCAAACCGACGACACCTCTGGCTCCGAAAAGGTTGACGACAGCGGTCACGGTGCGAGCGAAGCGGGGCCTTCACGGAGACTGGTGAGCGCCCCGTGTTGCGATACGGTTCCGCCCTCACGTTGACGCGTGCATCTTTTTCCTCAAGCGATCCCTCGAAGACGGTTCGTGTGCCCCCCCGCTCGGCGGTTTGTCGTAGGGAGTGAACTGACGACCTTGTCGTAGACCTCTCCACGCTACCCCTTGGCGCGCTTCGGAGCGCTCAGCGTTCCCTTGCCCAGGCGCAGGCGCTCAGCGACACCGAGTCTGATTCCAAGGTTCCATACGAGGGCGATTTCAGCGCATCAGAGGACGACGGCCCGACCCTTCATTCCACCCGAGGCAAATGGCCAGATCAACCGTCCAAATCAAAGAATGGCCCGACCAAACGTACGAACAAGCACGCGTAGGCACTACACCCGTCTCTTCTGCGTCTGTTACACGCATCCGTTTCTACAGACCCGTCGAAATGACCTCCAAACGTCCGGTGGGCCGTCGCAGGGTGGTCATTGACGACAAGCTGCCAGTATGTGCTTCAGGCACACGCCGACTTTCGCAGTCCGTGCTCATTCTTTTCTCGAACAAAATGACAGAGACCAAGGGATCCGCGTTTCGTGCATGCAGCCGGTCGCTACGATCCCTCCAAGTTCAAACGACAGTATGACTTCTTGTCAGGTTTACACAAAGACGAACTTTCGACTCTGCGTGAACATGCCAAACGTGCACGCAAGCAGCTTGCGAATTCTCCATCTCATCTGAGGGGGGAGCGTGAGGAAGAAGTGAAACGGCTCGACCGTGCCATGAAGAGGGCGGAGAGCGCCGTCAACTTGGACAATCGGGAACGCGTGGAACTTGAGGCGCTGCGATCCGCCAAGCAGACAGAAAGGGAAAAGAGGGAGCAAGGAAAAGTCGGGTGGTGGATGAAACGGTGTAAGCCCACCAATAGCTTTGTCCTCTTCTGGCATTCACACGTTCCTCAGCGGAGAAAAAACAGCTCTTGGCCAAAGCCCGCTTAGACGCTATTGCTTCGGCTAGCGGAAAGCGGGCGGTGAAGAAGGCGCTGGAGAAGAAACAAAGGAAGATTAGCCAAAAAGAGAAAAAAACGCGCCCGTTTTCCCGGAGCGAAGGAATTGGGCGGTCGGATGGCAAAAGGAGACGGCCGATAGGGTCGCTCGACTCAGGGAGAGGAACAAAGCGGCGCAAGGTTGTCTCCGATCATACCACAGCATCATTGAGCCATTAGCAATCACACAACTTGGTCCATGGAATGGTATTATTGATTGCCTAGGGTAATTGGTTCTGTTGGTTACTGCTACTTCAAGTTTCCAATCGAAATGCACCCGTGAGTAAAGCCCGACAAGACGAAACAATGGTGGGTATACCAGGAGAGTGAGTGAGAGGTAGATGTCTAAAATGGAGAAAGGAACTAAGAGGGGGCAGTCGTAATGGCGGATAAAATGTCTTCCTGTTCATACAGCGGAAGGTAAACCCCGAGATGTATTTGTGCCAAGCGGGAGAGTCGTTCTGCGAGTGAGCGTATCTCATCAGCGAGAGGCTCCATACCGGAAGCCAAGTTTGCGGGGGTGGGAGCCCCGTTTTCAGTGGTCTTGGTGTGAAGAGGTAGCGAGTCTTTGGGTGGATAGGCAACGGCGAGAACTTGGGTGAAGACTGCGTCGCGGATTCTATTCTTCAGCATCGCTCCGAGTGCCGAGTTCGGCCGTACGTGTGTTTCAGACCAACGTTCGGCAAGCTTTAGTATGCGCTCATCAGGTGCATGGAAATGGGGAGCATGGTGGTCTGCTGACGAGTGAAGGCGACTATAGGACCCGATCTGTGCCTCTTTGGCACGGAGCGCAACCTGAAGCACGATATCCTGCTTTGTCTTGGTCCATTTCTCGCGCTCGGCATCGGGAATAGAACATTGTTCTACATTCCCATATTTGAAGCACTGCCCGAGATGCGATGATGAGATATCCCTTATCTCCTTTTTGAGTTTGAGGAGCTCAGCATCGCTCACGCGTGACTGATCTCGCGAGGCGCAAGATAGGTCACCGGTATCCGAGAACACGAGTTGGCGGTACAGCAGCAAAAACATGAACATGGCAGCGGTATCAGCTGCATCGGCTGCCAAAACCAGTAGCCGTGCACCGTCGAGGTAGGTCGTTTCGGGGTACGAGGGTAAGGGGCACATGGCTTGAACCGCAGTGGACGACGAACTCTGCGGAGTTGGGGGCACGGGTGAAGGTGGATTAAAAACGAGGTCAGTCAGGCCGTTGAGCACGCTGACGTATATCTTTTGCGTGTGTGAAAGGTTACCATAATGGAGCAACCCAGATGGGAAGGAGGGGTGGGCAAAAGTGGGTGATGCGAGTAGCTGGCGGTGGGATGACTTGATCCATTCCCGTGTGACATCCAGGCATGAACTCAATCCTCTGCGGCTTTTGAACGCCTTGAGCTCATACTGACCCGAACTGTCGATGAGAAAAGGGCGCAGGGTTTGCAATTGATGGTTGGCAATGTCCTAATTTATGTGTCAGCATGCGGAATGGAGAGCCTATCTGATGGACGAACGAGTTTCATGAGTTCCAAAATGTCAAGACACATTCTCACTGCCTTGACAGCGTCCGCTTTACTGCCTCCGCCCCCTGGAGCGCAAGCCTTTGCGACCTCGACCATGGCATCGACGGCACGATCGCGCATCGGTGCACAGTGGCTCTTCAGAGTCTGACCAATGATGACAAAGAGCCCAGAGGGATCGAAGAGACTGTGCTGAAGTTCCTGGTGAATGAGGTCCGGATCGAAAACGGACCGAAGATGGGCAGCTTGTGCCGCGTGTCGCTCGATCTGTGCTTGAAAGGTAGATGGATTAGCGTAGGTGTCTGAGATACTTGTCAAAGGCTGGATGACGAAGAGTAAAACTTCCAAGAATTCTGTTAAGAGTATGCGGATGCGTGAGGGCATCCGGAGGGTGAGGACGCGGCGGGAGGTAGAGTATGTAAGAACGGGGTTCTGGGGTGGGAGGGGGACACGACGACAGACGCAGACACAGTCGGATGGCTGCCACTGCATGTCGAACGAGATGCACGTGCAGCTGTTTTCGAGTTCTTGCGCAACGGCACGCCAATACCTTTCTGAGAGGTCGCGCTTTTTCCGACCCGAGGTGGGCCGGAACTGGAGCCCGGCGTCGAAGAGGAGGTCGTGGCCTGGTGGACGTGAATGAGCCAGGGGAAGAGAGGCGCGAAGGGGGGAAGACGTACGAAGTTGTGGATTGCGCAAGATGGCGCTCAAATCCAGCTCTTTGAGGGTCTGACGGTTGATCAACGGATGTAGAGAGGGGATGTGGGGGGAAGTGAGATCAATGTGCGGAAATGGGGGCTGCAAGGCGGGGTGGAAGCTGCCTGCGGACGGAATATGTGGCTCGATGCGGAGGATAGGGGTGCGCGGAGAGGATGGGGAGGGGGAGAGTGGATCGTGGTGGTCGGGTCTTTTGCGGGCACGGCGGGTGGGCGTGTGAGGGGGCGTTGGGGCGCGGGAGGGAGGATGTCTGTCAGGTGCACGGGAGTGGGACTTGGGGAGGTGGTTGGTGGTGTCGAACCGGGGACGTTTGTGGACGGGATCGGAGTTGAGCGGGGAGTCAGGCGGGGAGTCTGTTGGTGAGTGTTCAGAGGGCCATACGGCGTGAGCGGTGTCGGTGTGGAGCCATGGGCTGGAGGGGGGTTGCCGCGGTGCATGGGAGGGGGGACGGTCGACTAGGATTGGGTCGGCAGAGGGCTGGGATGACTGCTGGGCATCGTCGTCTGTGTCTGCCTTTCTTTTTCTGCAGTTTATTGTATGACCGAGGTCGCCCATGTAGATAAAAAAAAGAGAAGGGGGTGAAGTGGAGCGTACGAGTGGGTAATATATAAAGAGACAGAGACTCAGGGTTGACGCATGGGATGCTGGCCAAGTCGGGCCCTGGTTGCCTGGCAGATACCTGATGGTGGAAGGAGGTCAAAGCGGGCAAGGCCCTGGCAGGCTGCCACGCTGTCCGGCTCTCAGCTTCACCCACGTTCATCCGCGGGTCTCGATACTCCACATGTTTATCTACGCATCAATCAGCTTCCCGTCCTCCTCCACCCCCTCTTCGGCTGCCCTCTTCGTCCCCTTCCGCCCGTAGAACTCCGCAATTATCTTCGGATTGATGCGGTTCAGCTGTTCCTTCGGGAAGATGCGCAACAGCGTCCACGCAAGGTCCAGCGAATCAAAGATCGTTCGCGATTCGTATGGCCCTATCATCCCCACGTCAACGTCCACCCCGCTCCACCATCACTTCCTAAAACTCACCTTGCCCCACAAACTGCCGCTCGAACTTGTCCAAAAACTCCAACGCTAGCTTGTCCTCCCCCGACAGCGCCTCCTCCCCAACTACCGCCTTCATCGCCGCCGCATCTCGCCCTATAGCATACTTGGCGTACTACGCACACGTGTCGGCTTCAATTAAAAAAAAAAAACAGCATGCGCAAGATCAAGGCACGACGCACCAGCTGGTTCGATACGTCACTGTGGTCTTTCCTCGTGAGTTTCTCGCCGATCGCACTCTTCATCAACCGCGAAAGTGATGGCAGCACATTAATGGGGGGATATATTTGTCTGTTGTGCAACTGACGATCGACGAATATTTGCCCTTCGGTAATGTACCCAGTCAGGTCGGGAATGGGGTGCGTTATGTCTGCATGATCGGTGTCAGCCAGCGGTGCTTGCAAAGTGCGGAAAAGAACCACCGTCGTTCGGCATGGTCAAGATGGGAATTTGAGTAATCGAACCATTCCGCCCCTCCACTCGACCAGCACGTTCGTAAATCGTCGACAGGTCCGTATACATGTACCCTGGATACCCTCGACGTCCTGGCACCTCTTCACGAGCTGCAGATACCTGTCATCGCAATATAAATAACCAACAGTTCAACGGATCGACACGCACTTCACGCAGCGCGTCGGCGTACGACGACATATCTGTCAATATGACCAACACATGTTTCTCCAATTGGTACGCATAATATTCTGCGGTGGTCAACGCCAGTCGGGGCGTAATGATACGCTCGATCGTTGGATCGTTCGCCAGGTTAAGGAACAACGTGACTCGATCAAGACTTCCATTGGACTCAAAGTCCTCCTTGAAGAACCGTGCCGTTTCCATATTGACACCCATAGCGGCGAATACCACCGAAAAGTTGTCTTCGTGACCATCGTGCACATCTTTCGTGGGCCGTTTCACCAGGCCAGCTTGACGTACAATTTGCGCAGCAATCTGACGTGAGCGTCAGAATTAGGCATCACGACACCAACGCTACGGTTACCTCGTTGTGTGGTAGACCTGCAGCTGAGAAGATAGGAATCTTCTGTCCACGGGCAATGGCGTTCATGGTATCGATTGTGGAAATCCCAGTCTGTATCATCTCCTCGGGGTATATCCGGGAATATGGGTTGATAGGCGAGCCTGGATTAAGCTATGTTGGGTGACGAGACGCGGTGGTGGCAAAAAAACGCCCACCGTTGATGTCGAGATAGTCTTCTGCAAAGACTTTTGGACCTTGGTCGATAGGACTTCCAGAACCGTTGAAGATGCGACCCAACATGTCTTCGGCGACGGGCAGTTTCATGCTGCTGCCCGTGAACTCGACATGGGTCGCTTTGACGTCCACGCCTGTCGTGCCCTCAAAAACTTGCACGATCGCTTTTTTCCCTTGGACCTCGAGGACTTGACCACCTCTCTTGGAACCGTCTGGGAGGGTCAACTGTACGATTTCGTTGTACGAAGGGAACTGATCCGGAGTTAGTCCCCGTTATCGCGTCAATCGGCCCGTGATCTCTACCTTGACATTGTCGAGCACGACAAGCGGCCTGCAAAGGAGTGAACCAGAGATAAGAAGGACACACTCCAACATGATTTTTACCCGTTAATGGCAGATACGGTGCGATAATCTGGAGAAGCGGGGTCGGACGAAAGCCCGGGGGTGGACGAGTGGCAGTAGGCATACCGAGATGGGGCTGCACGCGATATTCGCGCGTCACGGCTGCGGTGTTGATTGCAGCCAATTCGTTGTCACTTATGCGAGGGTCGACGACCATGACTGGTGTTCCCCAACTTGCGCTGGTCGCCCCCGAGTCGGATGGTCCATCACGCAGCCGAATTTCCCACGCCCGAAAAGGCTAGCCACTCTGACCGTGTTGCCTTACATTGGTTATTGCATTAAAATTACAACGCGTTCACCCCTGATCCAAGTGCATCCACCAAGCCTCGTGCCATATCCTTCACCTTGTCCACATCCCCAGATGACCTGTCAAACACGCCTTCAGCTCCACAGCTCAGATCGGGAACAAAATCGCCGACTCATACCATTCCGTTTCCAGAAGAATTTCCTCGACTTGCTCGCCAGGTTCCCAGCCCAGATCCTTGCTCTGCAGCACAATGTATAGGTGCTCTGCAGTGCTCGATCGCACCTAAGTGGGCACATCCATCATTCACTACCCCTCCCTGACGATCGGGGGATGATACATACTCTGGGGTAAGGATGGGCAAGGAACTCCACGAGTTTGGATAAGCACGTTTTCGCAACCGAAGGAAGCGTCAACAGATTGATCACTCTGTAGTATCACCGTCATTTTCGCCCCTCTTCGGCATAACCCGCATTAATGAAATTGTGACTTACATCTTCATTGACTCCTGAAGTCTTTGGATATTCTTGACACGTAACACGTTTTTACAGGAAAGTGACAACAACGCCTCGGCACTACACAATATCAGCTGGGGCGCCACTAGAATGCAGCCTGCTTACCATGCGGCACCCCTCTCAGATTCCGAAAGTAACATCAATGCATCTTCCTCAAACAGCATATTGAATGTCTGCAAGACTGGTATCACGACATTATTGGAAGTCGGGCTTGATTGAGCCAGGTCGATGAGATCACTCGCAAATTCCGAAAGACTGTATTCCGCCTCAGAGACCCCGGTCAGGGGTAATGTTTTCGTAAAATTAGCGAGGCTCGATGACGCAGGACGTTGCTAAGCCAATAACATGTAAGCCTGTTGTCAACACCCACAAAAGCGGAAAACAACATACCGTGCTGCCCGTCCTCGTGGCGACGCTCAGCACCAAGCCCCTTAACAGCGATCTCCGATACTCGGGAATCTGCAGGATCTGGACGGCCTTCGGGAACAACCACCCACCATCACTCCAGCTATTACTGTCCTTGCCGCTCTCTCTACGGTAGACCTTTCTTTGAACGCCCCCGCTCCCCAGAAAATCACTCACACGAAAAATAACGCCTTCATCAGATCGGCATTTTTAATTCTCCACCTTTCTGCATGTTCGGTGGCGGGTAGTGGGAGCTGTAGGATGCGCAAGAAGCATTCCCCTGAGATCTGGCGGACATTGTCGAGCCTTTCTACGCCTTGTCGAAGAATGCGTCCAATAGCGGCGTGATATCTATGGGGTGGAAAAAAGGAGGAAAAACCGGATAGGCAACCAGAGATGCGGAATAGATCTTCAATGACAGAACTCAAGCCACGGATGCAAGCGATGCGTATCCACGATCCCACGTCTCCACGCTCGTCCGTAGTGTAGTCATCCAGCCCACTGTCCAACGCATCAAACAAAGCACAAACCTTGCTTGGTCGGAAGTCTACCGGGTGGTAAGGCGTGTGTTTCTAGATTAAGCATCAAGCGTACGCTCCGCCAACCTCGGCGTTATGTTCGTAAACATCTTTGGAATAGCGATGCAACAATTCCTGCGCGCCTCGATACTTGTCATTCTGGCTGCAGACTGTAATCACCGATGAATGAGGACAACATGCGGAGACTGTGGATAGAACTCAATCCTTCACCTCCGAACTGATGCTTTCCATCAAGCAATCCACTGCTTCAGGGAGAACATGAGGGTGCGCATCGTAGTCGAGGACACCCAACACATGTCCCAAACTTTGCTGCAACGATGGGGGCCCGTGTCTGAATTCCCTGATCAATGTGCAGGGAAGCCGTTCAAATTCAGTAAATGCCGCATGATACACGCTCGGTACGCGAGACAAAAACTTATCTTTGCACCAGCGTAGAGCAGTCCGCGAGAGAACTCATCGTGGCCATTGCGGTTGCGCCTGCCTCCTGCACATCACCATCCCTGTGGCGGAGCCCTTGATCGATGATGTGACGCCAATCTGGGATAGGTGGCTGGTCCCGAGCCTGCTGTATTTCCTGCTGGGTAATACTGAGGGCAATGAGACTACAAGTTGCACTGAGCACCTGTTCGTTTCGAGGTGCAAGAATAATATTTTTTGGGACGTGTGCGATGAGAGCAAAAATCTTGGGTAGGATTTCATAGTAAGCAAACGTAACACCGTGGAGTGGTTTCACTGACCTCTCGCCTTTTTTCATCCCCTTCTGGACCAAGTCGTTGTTGGTAAGCTTCTGCGAGCTCTGCAAGTGCCAACATGGCACCATGAATGTCCGAAGTATCCACACAGCCCAGCAGTGATGCCTGGCCAGCCCGGGTTCAACGCCATCGGTAACTTGAACATCGTGACCTACCAATCGTGATACGCATGCTGGTCCCATCGACGCAAGCTCGATCTCACATATCAGCCTCAAGGACTTGGCACCCAACTGCCTCATCGCAACGTCCCAGTGACGCAGCGTAATTGAAATCAAATGGTTCATGAGACCCAATCGGTATTCGGTGTGCCTACCAGCCAGACAGTGAAATTGCGGCAAGACGCAGCGAAAGATCAACCTACTCAGCTACTTGTGGAGCCGCCGTGAGGAACGCGTTGCGCCGTACGCTCACAGAGTAAAAGTCCGTTTTACGCAGCACGTCGATACCATGAGCGAACAAACCCTGAACCCGTGAAAAAACGGTCAGCGCGCTTGACAGGTGAGAAACATGACACGCCGCACCATCCTGCCTACGTGTTCTTGGAATGCAGCACTCGCGGCTCTGCGGATGGAAACATCACGATCGAAAAGAGAGACACAAACAAGGTTTTGTGCCAGCCCAGCAATGTGTGGGGAAAGACTCGTTGCATCCCGAGCCCTCGCCAGGGCCCAGATGACGTAGGCTGCGGCATCTCGCACGCTGGAACCGATGGAATGTGCACCCTTCCGAATGTCAAAGTAAAGTGCCTGTGGAGTAAAATAAACTTCTGCATCCCACGGAGCCTTGTACTCCTGCCTTGGATAGCCAATCGAGCAACTGCGGGAGCAATGATGCTTGCACGAGGCCTCTGCGTGCCATCTCGGCGGTCGCTAAACACGCACCATGCCATGTTGCCTCGGCGACGGATGGCATGTCACTAATAGAAGCACCCACAATGCTATGTATGGAAAACAGGTTTAGTATCGTCTCAAGGACTTGCATTGAAAGGTCATCTGGAAGGCGTTCCGCAAGTCTGCCAATACCTTTGGCGGCTGACCATCGAACCACGGTATCCTGTCAAGGGATGATTTCAACTAAGGGGGGGAAGCAACGGGGGTTTACCTTGTCTTGCAGAGAGCTGAAGAGTTCTTGTAGGATTGTTTCGATTTCTTCCGGTACATCGATGTCGTCATCGTCGCCATGGATTTGAGTCTTCTCATGGACTTCCGTCATTTCCAGTGCGCGAACTGATAGCACCCCTCAGGCTATACTTTTCCCTATGAATGAAAATACACTGGCCGTTCGTCCTGAAATTTTTGGTTCTGGGAGGAATTAGCCGCAACGATACCCTTGATACCAGTTTTGCCCGGTATTTGCGAACTAGAGTGTTGCTCATCAAAGCCTCGCTTTTTCCGATGCCCTCCGATATTGCCAGCAGAGTAGGAGTGTACGAGCGGGATTCTTCCGAAGCCCCAGATTTGACAAATTCACACAATACTTGCAAGACACCAATAACCTACGTTCGTCAGGTCAAGTGGTCGACAACTGCAGCGGACCCACCGATAGTAATTGCATGGTTTCCCCCAGCACAGAGGTGGACCAAGTGAGGAAGGCTGATAATTTTTGCTTGGCATCTTTCCTGTTCTTGTGTTAGCACTTGCTTCGAACCACACAGTAGCACCTACCGCATGTACAGTCGTGAAAGGAGCACTGCTGCACCATCCCGTTCCAGACCCGCATAATCCAAGTATTGTTTACCAGTGGCTTCAAGTATACTGGCCGTTCGCCCCTTGTGGCCGGGTTCGTCGAACTGATCTAAATCGAACGGGATTCTGCATATGAGAGAAAGCCACAGCAGCACTACATAGCGCAAGGACCACTGAGATGGATGTGCGGCAGGTCCAGCGGGCGAACGAATAAAGTCGATGGCGATTGTCACGTCAGCGATTTCATGAGGGAAAAACCTAGCTGCTCATTCTGAGGACATGGTACAGTCCGCAGTGAAATGGGGTGAATCACTGACTGATTGTTTTGTGGCCCCTGAACTTGATGTAATTGTACAGCAAATCAGCTAAACGGCCCATTCGGGTCATCGAGGATGTGACGGATGAGTCGGATGTGCACACTCTGGCGTGTGATCTCAAGCATTCCACGACGGGGATGACTAGGTTTTCTAGGTAAGGGTCCAGGAGATAGGATTGCTCTTGGTACTCTGCCAGCTGCTCGACGTTCGATCGTTTGTGCTATGTTATCGATGGGGCATACATACCATCAGGCTGAGCCTCCGTAGAACGTCGAACTCGGCACCGTTCTCTTCGAGAGTGGGTTCGGTGGTCAAGTCGGACGCGAGTAAAGTACTTTGAAGGGAAATGAATTCATTGCGGCGCTCAAAGGATGCGAATAGCTTTCTTTCGTCCGTAGGTTCGTCTGACATCGAGTTGGCAAGGGTTTACAGGCCGTGATTAGGTCAGCCAATGCCTATGCTCGTGCACCACACCCGCGGTGTCAAGCGGAAACGACTGAATGACAAGGTGCTTCGAGCCTTGGCTCATTCTCGCCACAGTTCTAACGACTTTATCAGGAGGACAAGGAAGCCAAGCTGCGCCGAAAACTGGTACGTCTTTCACGCCAATTTCTGAAGGATTCGTCAACCAACATTGCCCATGCTCCAGCACCATGCTTTTAGGGAACTTGGTAAGATCGTCAAGAAGGCGAGGACTTTCGAGGTCCGAAAGACTTTGAAGAGACTCAGAGATGCACGGTGAAGTGTGAGCCCGGTGATGAAGGTATGCATCCTGATCTCGTCCCAATTCAGGCACAAGAACCCAGAGGGCGACATGACGACGGATCTGGAGGCTCAGATAAAGATATTGAAGGTAGGTGAAAAAAGGCGAGGATGTGACGATCGTCAACATGCAGGACATAGCATCTCGGCTGTGACCAGCTAGCCCGCTCTGCGCTGGTGACGAAACTCAACAAGGACAAGACCCTGTCTGCGGACCCGACGATACGAGCTATTGCAGACGAATTGGCCCTAGGTCTAGTGTCCCATGGGACTCCTGGGACGCCGACGGCCAAAGTGTACGGTCGCATATTGAGTTCCAAGATGCTCGCAATGGAGGTCATGTCGGTTGTGCAAGCTCTGAGGGCGTTGGTGCAACCCCAAAAGGGACTTCAAGGTGTCGGGGAAACGGTGGACGATTCTCGTGGGTCACTGACTATTTGGAGGACTGGGAATGGACGTGAGAGAGATGGACACTCGTCCAAAGACAATGGATTCGGCGAAGGGCGAGATGAAGGACATGTCAATACAAGTGGCGATGAAGCGGTCGCAGAAGTGGACGACAGCTGGGAATCAGGAACAGCGAGTGATCATGCGCCGTCCGAGTCAGATGATAGAGAGGCATATGACCATGGCTCGGGCGGAACTGACGACGTATTCAAGGGCCAATCCGAGTTTCTGCCGGTGCTCTCGGTCGGGTACAATCGAGGAGACGAGTCGGGGAGCGAGTTCAGCGATGAACCGAAAGGTCGCAAAAGAAATCGACGTGGTCAACGGGCACGACGAGCGTAAGTCTATTAGCTCGACTCTGCGCGTTCCACTCTCTAACGCCGTATGGCTCAGGATTTGGGAAAAAAAGTTTGGGAAGAACGCCCACCATATCCGGTCAGCTGTCACGGAGCGCCGTCAACCCGGCCCCGTCCCGGTTGATCGGCGATCTGCAAAGAGGAACTCGTCTGCCCCGCTCCACCCGTCGTGGGAGGCGAAAAGAAAGCAACAAAACTTTATCCTACCCTCACAGGGCACGAAAGTCATCTTTTCCAACTAGCAACGATCACTTACGCTTGTTAACTGGTCACCATATACTGTAATTGGGTACGGGCAAAATGTGCGAACCGAGGAAACGTGGATATCAGACGTAAGATGACGAAAATGGCATAACCTTGTAGCTAAATCCAGGAGCACTTCGGATCCAATGAGAGCCGCAACCTGGGCACAGACACCGTGAACAAGATGCGGACTACGTCTTGCGGATGGTACAGCTGTGCTTTTTACCCCCTTCCACCCTACATGCACGAGAGCACCACATCGCATCGCAGCGAGGACACCGCGGATAGTTTCTACCCGCTTTCTTGCATGTCGAACATATCGTCTTGCACGAAATCCTGGAGCCCCTTTCTACAGCTTCAAGGACGGGGTGCAGCTGGGCAGCATTCCCATCGTCAATCGTCGGCGAGCAAAGAGAATAAATTGCTGTCGGACCCATGGAGGGCCCGGCCCGGTCAAAATCAGTCGACAACGTGCGGCTGATGGACGGGCTCCGTTGAGAGCCCGAAACCGATGGGAAAAATGAAAGCGGTGAATCAGGCGGACTACCGCAGCTATAGTCAAGGTCGCGCTGCTTTCCGCGGAGGATGCTGGGCACCGGGATATCCAGACTCAGGTGAGCCCGGAGCCAGAGAATAGCAGGAACTGTAGTTGTAAATGATCCATAGGCGTTGGTGTGACCTTCTGTGGGATCTGCGAGTGGAGAACATTGATTAATCCGTGCATAGATGGAGGCCATGGACGATTGGGACGTTGTCGAGGAACACGACGTGCTCCATGCCCGAGTTCTGCGACGAGTCATGGGGACAGCAGAGGCCTCTGCTGAGATATGTACATGAGCGGTGGGACAAGAGAAATCAAGACGCACTTACGAGGACGATCAATTATTTCAGGAATGATCAGAACGGCGGCCCGTCCACGCTGGATGGAGGAAGGGACATATAAAGCTAAGCGTGTAGGAAACGGCACATGTAAACGTACCGGAAGGAACGACAGCGCCGTGAATCTGGGGGGTGGTGCACCGCGAAAGAAGAGAAAAAGTGGGCACGCGACACCATTTATACCGGAATTGTAACCCCATCGGCTGATGAGAGTCGTAATTGATAGCGGATCTGGGAAAACCTAGATCAGAGGAGATAGTACGTGGGGAATCCATGGACAAGGATTGCAGGCAAGGATCAGCACGGGCAAGTTGAAACAGACCCATGAATATTGAATACTTCGCTGCGACACTAGTCAAAGTGGCAGACGAAAAAACTACAAATAAGACAAAATAGGGCGTGACTGAGCGAGCTCTGCGGCGACGACGACTAGACGCATACAGTCACCACGCTCGAGCGCATACAATCACCCGACTCCTTCTTTCCTTCCTTACCCCCACCGCGTCCCGTTCGTTACGTCTTAACAAGGCATGGTACGCCCACCCCGTTTCATATCCCCCTCCATCGCCCCCCGATAACCTTACTCGCCTTCTTTCAGGGCCAGACGCTCTCATCGCCCGGTCAGTATCTCCCACTCCCTTCTCTCCCGGAAAACATGCTCATCAACCCCACCTCTTAGCCACCGAAAAGAAATCCGAGTGTGGCGAAGATGATCGCCTTCTGTTCGCAGTCTCAGAGATGCAAGGATGGAGAATAAGTGCGTACACCCCAAACCCCACCTTTTCCTACTCACGACGAGATCGTACAGCCATGGAAGACGCTCACACAACTGTACTAATTTTGGAAGACGGCACCAAAGAAAAGATGTCTTTCTTTGCTGTGTACGATGGTCATGGCGGTAATTTTCTCCCCTCTGTACCATTTTCACCCTCACACCGTCACAGGTAGCACCGTCGCAAAATTTGCTGGAAAAAACGTGCACAAGCGTCTTCTTGGGGAAGAAGCTTATCGCGAGAAGCGTTACGAGGAAGCGATGAAAAGGGCCTTCCTAGGAACTGATGAAGATCTTCTTGCTGGTACGTCTTTCTTCCATTGTTCGACGACTATCTCATCAATACCTCAAGACCCAGCCCATACTCGCGACCCGTCTGGATGCACGGCCGTCGCTGCCCTGATGACTCATGATAAGAAAATTTACGTTGTACGTCGTCAGCTCAGTCCCTCCGCGTCTTTACCTTCAAACCCTCTTTCAGGCTAATGCTGGTGACTCGCGGTCGGTAATCAGCGTCAAAGGGCAAGTTAAACCTCTAAGCTTCGATCACAAACCTACAAACGAATGTATGTTTTATGCTCTTCCGCCATCCTTCTTTAGCCAACATCTATCAACAGCCGAACGAGCCCGCATCGTTGGTGCAGGGGGATACATTGAATATGGACGTGTAAACGGTACGTCTCCAAATATTCTTTGACTGTGCGGCTAACACATGCCGTTCAAGGAAACCTTGCGTTATCAAGAGCACTGGGTGATTTCGACTTCAAGAAAAACTATTCCTTGATTCCTCAGAAGCAAGTCATCACCTCCGATCCTGATGTCACCGTACACGAGATAACGAATGAGGACGAATTCCTTGTGTTGGCTTGTGACGGTTTGTCTATTTCTCGTCTCTATGGCCCATTCCCATGTTCACTCCCTTGTGGCAGGTATCTGGGACTGTTTGACCTCTCAACAAGTGGTTGACTTCATCCGACTGAAAGTTTCCGAGGGGAAAAAACTCAGCGAAATAAGCGAAGAGATCTGCGAACACTGCCTTGCCCCTGATGCATCTTCAGGGACAGGCATCGGTTGTGACAATATGACGATTCTCATCATTGCGATCCTGAACGGCAAGACGAAGCAACAGTGGTACGACTGGATCGCGGATCGCGTAAAAACTGGCTACGGCTTTCGTACACCCGACACCATTCCACAAATCTATTCCTCTGCACGGCTCATGGCTTACAAGGCGCGACGGGAAGCTCAAGAGGAGCGCGAGCGGCTGTGGGGTCAGCGAGGCGAAGAGTTCAGTGTCCCACCTGCGTTGTTTGGGTCTGCCACATTTTCTGGATTTGCCCGCGTCTTGGGGAGCGCGGGTGGAATCTCTTTCAGTCCAAGCACCGGGATCATGACTGACAGCGGCGCCCGGCTCATGTTTGCCACTACAGACGATGAAGATGATAGTGGTGACGAGCTGGAGACAGAAACTGGCCTGACGCTCTTCACAGACTCTTTTAGTCTTGAGCGGCCCGGAGACCCTGCTGCATCCCTGCGAGATCGCTTGGCCGCGTACGAGCAGGACATGAAGGATGAGCTTGACGACGGGTTAAGTCAAAGCATCGATTCTGACTTGCGGCTGACGGTGATTGACGACGAAGATATCGATGGCCCGTTTAGCCAATCTAATGGCGGCGCGCGCAGGCCTTCCCTCGACCCAAACTCTCATCGGGAAGAGCAGCCAACGTCATCTGCAACACCTTCCGCTCCACAAGTCAGATTAAATGGTGACGTTAACCTTGTTCAACAACTGCATTCACAACCACTGGGAGACCAACCTGATCCAGTCATCAAAGTTGAAGGACTTTTGGATACCAGTGAAGATCCGCTGGTGGCATGACCTTACCATACCCCGGCATTCTTGTTCCCATTATCCCTCCCTAATTCTGTTCCCGTGTTTACGCCTGGCCTATATTGGTCGCTCCGGTCATGCTTTGGGTTCCAGTGCGCTGTCTCGATATCTATTGGTTTTCTAACCACCGCTGTCATCAGCTGATTTCATTTCTAAATCTTTCCAGCTTCAGTTGTAGCATCTGTAGCAAACGATCGTTCATGATTACCCTCATGATGATCACGATTCCCCTTCATTGTGGCGTTACGAACCTCGATAACATACATCTTATACTTCCTTACAGGTTGTACACTGTACTAGTGGTTCATATTTAGTCGTGAAAACTCTCCTTTTCCTCCACCCGCTCAGCGAACATTGCGCAGGATAACGAGCTCGCTCTCGCAAAGGCATATGATTGTATTTCCCGACCCATTGGCTGAGGTGAAGCTGCCAACTCCTAAGAGCGAGCCTCTGTCACCCCGTCCAACGGTTAGCACACTCTGCTTTGCCCACAACTCCCCCGGGCTGGAACTGCGATACACGTAAACATTGCCCCCTCGATCTTGTGTCCCGTTTTCAAAAGCAAAGACCATGTCGGGTGCGTGATACGTGAACCGGGTGTCACGTTTCGAGGCTAAGACAAAGGCAAGAGCAGAGAAAGTGTTTTCGTGTTTCCACTCAGGCAACCCCCCAGTAGCTGGGCCATCAGAGAGCACGTGTCGCGTGCCGTCCAGTCCGTTTTTGACCACCAGACTCAGAGGCCCCACCTCCGTCCCCGGAAGAGGCGTGGAGAGGACGTTGAATGCGGAATCCCGGAGGCTAGTGGACCACGCGGGGGATGACCCATCCTCGCCTACCCAGGTTATAAACGCGAGCCTGCCTATGGATGAATCGACTTCCTCGTCCATCTCACCTTGCGCAAGCGTGGGAAGCCCACGTCCCAGACCCAGACCGCTCGCGTCCTCTCCTTCTCTCAGAGCCACGGTGTACTTCTCCAGCGCTTCGCGGATGGCGTAGAGTTCTGATGGGTCAAGAGTCTCCGGGACGTCGACGTCGTCTGGTTCTGTGCTTGAAGTGTCAGAGGCGGCGAAGACGTGGGACCACTTGGTACCCTCGATTTGTTTGTCTAGATGAACCGTGAGAATACCGAACTCGTGTTCTCCCTCGCGGTCCCATGTCCAGAAGCTCGTCGAGGGTCGAATACCGTCCCAAAGTTGTTTCGCCGAGTGGCGGGGGATGGTGAAACCCTCCACTACGGAGGGTGCCGTGACGTGGACAGACAGTGTGTTTGGAGAAAAGATGACGCTGATCTGAGACGCTGTAGTGGCAGAGGGGAGCGGGAAAGCGACGGTAACGACGTCAGATGTTTGAGTCCAGGAGTACGGGCAAGGTTTAGTAGGCTGAGGAGGACCCTCGGCATCCAGACTTTCTTCTGGACGTGGGATAGGAGCTATTTCATCAGAAGACGGTTCGTAATGAGCTGCGCGCGGATCGCCGGTTGTGTGATAGGGTGAACTGCCGAGAAGAAAGTATGCGTTTCTGGGGCGGTAATATGTCATGAGCATGGGCACGTCTTCTCCGCGCCTGCGCCAGATGATGTCAAGGGCTAGAGATTCCGACTGCATTTCAAAGGGAAGGGTGAAACGAGCGGCCCATACGTCAAATTCATGATATTTCATAGGGTGCTTTGCTGCTGGATCAGTGGCCATACCATAGTGTCTTGAAGACAAGAGCGCAACAGCAGTGTTATCGGAGGTTCTGATGACATTATGCACTCGGAACGGGATGGGGGACCTCGGCACAGAGCCATCCTGTTCCACCAACCCAAAATTTGCAAGAAGAGAGGCGGGTCCCGTGATGGGAACGTCAAGAACGCATAAACTTCCCCGTCCATCCCCGATAAAGAGGATAGTTTCGTCGAGAAAGGCAGCAGAAGGGTACTCGGGATGTACTAGATCGATTTGTGGAGCAGAGACGGAGACAGGAAGCTCATACACGACAGTGAAGGAAGGATCTGCCGCCATCTACTTCGATGGTGTGGTCATGGCATAAGTAACGACACGAATCGAAGAACAGCGTCCTCACACTTCCGACGTCGACGACGATGACCTGGTGATTTACGTCTATGTATATACCTCTCCCTTTGATCACGGATGGTACGAAATGATTGTGGGTGATTCGGCTTTGTACCTCCTGGAACGTAAGAGGAGACTTTCCGAACGAGGAGGCCTGAGTGATCTTGTACGGGAGGTCATAACGACAAACGGCATCGTCCTGGTCGAGGAGAAGGAGTTTGTAACCTTCGAACTTTGGGTTTAACAAGCCGCGTGTCGGTGAAAAGTCTGTCATTGAATAATACTGGAGGAAGGGGTCATGTGCCCATCTAGGACATCGGTCGGAGCTCTGTGTCCTCGAACTCCATTAGCAATCTCGTCCCCCTCTCAAGGCCTCACATCCGTTCCGTAAAACTCCGTTCGTCATCTTATCAAAGGCGCATTGAAGGTCTGTCCTCTTTTCCACATACATAGGGATGCAGCCTTGGCTCCATGGAACGTCCTCGCGCTGTTCATCCCAGACTGGGAGTGGATACCGTTAGAGAGCGAAACGGGTCTTGCACCTGATAAAGGTAGCAAAAAGAACTTCACGCCACTGCGGTCACCGTCGCGTACCTATGTAAAAGGCACAAAGCCGCAAAGAGAAATATCTCGAGGCAAACGTTGATGCGCTTAGGATTACCCTCCCACCCTGACACATCAACTTTCGGAGAAACATTGTACCGTTACGTTGGATTCTCACAACTTCATCGTGAGTGTACGATTTTTAGCCGTCACATACCCAATCAGCCTGGTTTGGTGCCTATTGAAGCCCTCTGATTAGGTAGTCTCTAGCCATCATCATGCCG
>JBBPKC010000032.1:15448-45602 GCA_038089055.1 Tylopilus aff. balloui | reverse complement strand
GTCTTGTCCAGTCTCTACGACCTGCACATTAATCTAGCGCGCGCGGTCGATGCCAAAGCATCTATATTTCACGGTGCTGGTCTGGGTGTACTCTTCTTCATCATTTACTCGGGCTACGCTTTGTGTAAGCACCACTGCCGTTGATGCCATTTTTATGACCCACACCCTTTTAGCGTTCCAGTTTGGCACTACTTTGATCAACCAAGGTCATGGTGAGCTCCGGGCTTTTGAATCGTTACCTTCATTCGTCGACGTTTCTCTCCGCAGCAACCGCCGGTGACGTCGTAAATGTCATCATAGCCATACTGATCGGTTCTTTCTCTCTCGCAATGCTGGCACCTGAATTACAAGGTGTGCAGCCCGCTTGTGACTTCATCCCCCCGCTCAACCAACCTTTTTCACAGCCATCTCCAACGGTCTCGGCGCGGCTGCAAAACTGTTCGCCACCATCGAGCGCGTTCCAGATATTGACTCTTCGAATCCCGGGGGACTCAAACCAGACAAAGTTATTGGCGAGATCGCCTTTGAGAATGTCAGGTTCAACTATCCTTCCCGCCCCGACGTGCCTATCGTCAAGGGAATCAATATAACCTTCACCGCAGGCAAGACCGCAGCTCTGGTTGGCGCCTCCGGTTCCGGGAAATCAACTATAATATCTCTTATCGAGCGTTTCTACGACCCCCTAAGTGGCTCTGTCAAACTTGACGGCGTGAACGTCCGTGACTTGAACGTCAAATGGTTGCGCTCGCAAATTGGTCTCGTCTCACAGGAACCAACGCTTTTCGCGACCACTATCAGGGGTAATGTTGCGCATGGTTTGATCAACACTCCATACGAGCATCTCTCTGAGGAGGGCAAATTCAAGCTCATCAAGGATGCATGTGTTAAAGCCAATGCAGATAACTTCATCAACAAGTTGCCCAACGGCTACGACACCCTAGTTGGCGAACGTGGTTTCCTGTTATCTGGTGGGCAGAAACAGCGCGTAGCAATTGCTCGCGCCATCGTCTCTGATCCCCGAATTCTACTCCTTGATGAGGCGACCTCAGCCCTTGACACACAGTCCGAAGGAATCGTACAGGATGCATTGGACAAGGCTGCTGCGGGTCGCACGACGATTACGATTGCTCACCGGTTGTCTACAATCAAAGATGCTGATTGCATTTACGTCATGGGAGAGGGGCTAGTTTTGGAGATGGGCACACACGCGGAGCTCTTGGCCGACGAAAACAGTGCTTATTCCCGCCTTGTCAATGCTCAGAAACTCCGAGAGACCAAGGATACTGAGGACGCCATTAGCACCGCGGCTGCAAGTGTCGAAGCGGGCGTAGACGAGAAAGCTGTCGAAGAGGACGTTCTACTCGCTCGCAAGGGTACCATTCAGTCCGTCACCTCTGAACTCGCTCAGAAGAGGAGCGATGAGAGAAAACAGAAAGAGGTCGACGAGGATAAGTATAGCTTTTTTTACCTCTTCACGAGGATTGGGCTACTCAACCGTGGAGGATTGTGGAGGTATGCGGTAGGCTCGGTGTTCGCCATTAGTCAGCTATTTCGTGTTCTCCTCTGTTCGTTGTTAATTCCGGTCTCTGAACAGTGACGGGGATGGTCTATCCGGTGTTTGGTATCGTTTATGGCAAGTCCCCTTGCTCTGATCTCTTTCATGACTTTACGCTCATATTCCGTTAGGACAAGCCATTGCTTCCTTCTCTCAACCCACACCCTCTGCTCGACGCCACGAAGGAGATAGGAACGCACTATGGTAAGAAAACTTGCTCCGTTGTGTCGGTCGATTTGTCTTAGACTGGGCAAGGTTCTTCCTTATTGCTATTCTCTCGGGGTTGTCCATTACATTTCAGACATATCTCTTCACGTTCGCGGCTGCTATTTTAACGTCCAAGATGCGCTCGGCCAGCTTCAGGGCCATCCTTAGGCAAGATAGTGAGCCTTTCTCCTATCGTGCATCGCGTTGCTTGTTGACATGCCACTCGTGATAGTCGAGTACTTCGACAAGGATCAGAATAGCGTGAGTCATTGCTCTAGGCTACTTAGCGAACGCTCACTGCGTTCTCGTAGACTGGTTCCCTCACTGCCAGTCTGAGTGACAACCCACAGAAGGTTAAAGGTTTGGCTGGTGTCACCCTGGGAACGTGAGTATGATTTTATATCGGCTAGACCTCTAACTGGCATCTAGTCTTGTCCAGTCTATTACCACCCTGATCGGCGGCTCAGTAATCGGCTTAGCTTATGCATGGAAGCCCGCTTTGGTCGGCATGGGTTTGTGATCCTGTTCAGTCCGCCGTGGAGTGCTGATGACTAAGGAAAATATTGTAGCCTGCATTCCTTTCGTTGTCTCTACAGGTTACATTCGCCTGGTGAGTCTGCCTTGGCTCGGTTTTCCGCAATCTGCTAAGGGTCCATGAAGCGGATTGTTGTCTTGAAAGACCAACACAACAAGCGTGCCCACGAGACTTCGGCCCAGTTAGCTTGCGAAGCTGCTGCTTCCATTCGTACTGTTGCCTCCCTGACACGAGAAGAAGACTGCCTGAAACTATACAGTGAGAGTCTGGAAGGTCCTCTCAGAAATTCAAACAGGACCACAAAATGGAGCAGTTTATTGTTTGCATTCTCGCAATCAGTGACGTTCTACGTCATTGCCCTCATCTTCTGGTATGGTTCACGGCTCGTTTCTTACCTGGAAATCGGTACGATGGCGTTCTTCGTGGCTCTTATGGTGCGTCGCCTTCACTCTGCGCTTTCGAGTGCTAAATACCCTCCCGTAGAGCACAACATTTGGAGCGATACAGGCAGGCAATGTATTTGCTTATGTCCCTGATATTTCCTCGGCTGGTGGAGCCGCCGCTGCAATTGTCAAGTTGGTTGACTCTACTCCTGAGATTGACGCTGAGTCCGCTGCTGGCAAAACGGTTGAGGGAGAGGAAGTTCGGGGCCAGATCCGATTCGAAAATGTGCATTTCCGGTACCCGACACGGCCCGGCGTTCGGGTGCTGCGAGATCTCTCGTTCAAAGCCGAACCTGGTACATTCGTCGCTCTTGTCGGGGCCAGTGGGTGTGGCAAAAGCACAGTGTAGGTTCTGTTGAGATTACTACCCGACGGTCTCTGATTATTCTTGCAGCATTCAAATGATTGAACGTTTCTATGACCCTCTGTCCGGCCAAATCCTTCTTGATGGGCAACCCATCAATGAATTCAATGTTCAGGAATATCGAAAACAAATCGCGCTCGTTTCTCAGGAACCGGTCAGTTCCGCGTTCTACTTACCCGCCACGATCACTTGAGCGAAGCATTCACTCCCAGACTCTGTACGCCGGCACTGTACGTTTCAACGTCTCACTCGGCGCTGCCAAGCCAGATTCCGAGGTCACGCAAGAAGAAATTGAAGCGGCCTGTCGCAATGCAAATATTTTGGATTTCATCCGGTCGTTGCCCGAGTAAGTTTGTATCCATGCCCGAGACACATTTATTGACGTCACTCCAGCGGCTTTGATACCCAAGTTGGCGGCAAGGGTTCACAGCTTTCGGGTGGTCAGAAACGTGAGTAACCTTTTTTCAGTCACGCTCTGTGTGTGGCCCACAGTCACTAGAACGAATCGCCATTGCCCGTGCGCTTCTGCGCAATCCCAAGGTTCTGCTACTTGATGAAGCGACCTCTGCACTGGATTCAAATTCGGAGAAGGTCGTCCAGGAAGCACTTGACCAAGCTGCCAAGGGTCGCACGACCATCGCTATCGCCCACCGTCTCTCCACCATCCAGAATGCTGATTGCATGTGAGTCGTAATAATTTTCCGCCCACACCCCGTCACTGACGAGAGCATTTCTAGCTATTTCCTCAAAGAAGGTCGTGTTAGCGAAGCTGGCACGCATGACGAGTTGCTATCTCTGCGTGGAGACTATTATGAATACGTTCAATTACAGGCGTTGAGCAAGAAGTAGACGATGACCGGCTCATTTACCCTCTCCCATACTGACGATCGGTTCGCATGGACCCCACGTACACACACGAGCCTCGCTGATACATACTTGTCTCGCGGGAATACGCATACCACGTTGAGGGAGTGTATCTTATTTTCATCCATTTCATATCGGATATTTAGTACTGTTCAATAATTTTCCCGATGTTTTGCCGGTGCAGCGACCGGTGGTGATTGACATGTCCCATCGGTCGCCGCTGCAGCACCTCCTCAAACCGTCAGAATTAACACTTGGATCCTTACACACTATGGCGGTTCGATGAGATCGCGAGTAACGTCAAGTTCGTGACCCGCGAGGGACTTTCGTGAGCAAGGATACATTACCGTAGAAGGATTGAGGCCGTCCGGTCATGAGCTCAGAGCCCGTCACTAGCCGAATTCTACGCTGAACGGTGCGGTCGGGTATCAATCTGAGAAACGCTGGAGACCCGAGCTCACCCTAGGCCCAAGCTTGCCTCAAGTCTCTGCTCGAGACCCGGGCTCATCTCAAGTCACAAGCGCAAACCTACTCGAATCCCTTGCGATACCTGGTCGTATCTGCTACATACCAGGGACAATGAACACCATGAACTGCTACGGACACTGAGGGGGATTGCCTTGTTTACCAGGTCACCTGGGAGGGACCGAGGCTTGACAGTGTCAAACAGCACATCCCACGTCAGAGGTGTCCGGTTTGAACGGGTGATTGCATACAACCAGGCGAGGGTAAGAAAAGCGACAGCTAGGCAAAGTACATCAAATCGTTCTTCTTCTTACTTTGCACTGTTGACGAGAGTGTTTCAGTCGTGGCAGCGAAACCAGATCCTATAAACATACCTTCTGCAATACCACTCAAGAAGTGCTCATGGGTCAACTTTGATGCACCCTCTCGAAGAGCAATCATACCAGCCTCCACACATGTTGCCTTGAGTTGTGCGCCATTAAACTCATCCGAACTACGAGCGAGTTCCTCAAAGTTGACGTCAGGGCTGACAGTCATCTTGCGAGAATGAATTTCAAGTATACGAGCTCGGGCTGTCTCGTTCGGTAGGGGGAACTCGATCTTGCGATCCAATCGTCCCGAACGTAGGAGCGCAGGATCAAGAATATCGATCCGATTCGTAGCAGCTATGACCTTGACGTTTGGTAAGCTCAGCATCAAAAGGCGGACGCTTAGGAGGCTTACCTTTATGCGCTCGTCACTCGAGAAACCATCCAGTTGGTTGAGGAGCTCTAACATCGTCCGCTGTACTTCACGATCTCCACTCTTCTCAGAGTCGAATCGCTTGGTACCGATGGCATCGAGTTCATCGATGAAGATGATAGCAGGGGCCTTCTCCTTTGCAAGTTCGAATGCATCGCGAACCAGCTTTGCACCATCACCAATGAACATCTGCACGAGCGAAGGACCAGCGAGCTTGAGATAACACGCTTTCGTCTGAGCAGCACAAGCACGGGCAAGAAGAGTCTTTCCAGTACCTAAACAATGTTCCTATACCGAGAAAAACGCCAGGGAGAACGAACGTACCAGGTGGACCGTACATCAGACAACCTTTTGGTGGTTTGATACCAAGGGTCTTGAACTTATCTGCTTGCTCCATAGGCAACACGATCGCTTCCACCAATTCTTCGATCTGCTTCTCCAAACCACCGATATCGGTGTATGTTTCAGTGGGACGTTCATCGACCTCCATTGCCTTTACCCGAGAGTCGAACTCCGTCGGGAGTTTGTCCAGTATGAGATAAGAATCCTTGTTGACACCGACGAGATCGGAAGGCTTGAGTTGTTCAGGAGGAACGAGACCGATGAGTGGGAGGAAGACGGTCTGTCGAGTGGATGTCTTTACTACGGCACACTTGCCCTTGCGCATCGAGTCGAGGTCTTGGTTTGCACCGTCCTCCTCAGACTCGGGGTCGACATCCAGGATCTGGAAGGGACAGGAATGAAAGGGAAAAGTTGAGGACAGAATTGGAGGGACGTACCTCGACGACATTCCCGACGAGGTAGGGGAGAACCTTGTTCTGTTTTATTTTCTCGCCGTTGTCGCGAATCTTTTCTTTCATTACGCTTTGCTCGTGTTGTAACCGAAGTGTCTCTGATTTCATGACCTGCGGGCGCGTTAATACATCGGTACGCCGCGCTGTGGGGGAGTCGCTGCACCTTGATGTCATTTTCTATAAGGCGTATTCTGGTCAAGATCTCGTCAGTGCTCAGGGCCAATATGTCTTCGGGAATGTCGTCCCAGGTTTCTTCCGGAGGATGGTCTGGGGTTATGTCCATTGCGGCTGCATCCTGTGCTGGTTGGGATGCAGCGGTGGTGAGCTCTAATTCTGGCTGCTTCTCCTGGGGAGGGATTTCTGGGGGTGGTGGTGGTGGTGGTGGCGAGGACATGGCGAGCGTCGTAGTACCAAGATGAGTGACGCGTACGCTCCAGTGACCGAAAGAGGAAGTCCGTCTCAGCAAATGGCGAACAAGGACCCGCCCAACAGCGCGGAAGAAAAGGCGCGCTATGACAAGGTCAAGGACGAGCTCGCAAAGATGCTCATGAGGAAAAGGGCCGCAGACCGTCAGCTGGTATGTCTTGCTATCGTACATTCACGCGTCGACGTTGAACTCGACCAGGCCCAAATCGAATTGTCCATCTACAACCTCGAGACGAGCTATCTCACAGACACCGCGTCCACAGGGAACATCATACATGGCTTTGATGGCTACCTCAAACCAACACAAGGTGCAGCCGCTCGGCGAAAGCACGAAATAGGTGACGGAGACCGCTGGTTCTCGAGCAGCAGCAGCACTTTATCAAAGGCGCGTACACTCAGCTCTGCCTTCCTTTAATAACCTTGTCTCAAAACCACAGTCGCTAGATCTAGTGGGCGACGAGGAGGAGTCCACTCCGGCACCGGACGACTCCAAACATCCGACCACCCCTGGTGTCACCACCGTCGTCGTTCCCCCAGCCCCAAGAGCCCAGGAGCTTACCGCTGCACAACAAAAGAAGAATCGCGACCGAGAGTATCAGAGGCGAAAACGAGCCATGCGCAGAAGCGCAGGGACCATCAGTGACGAGGAGAGCATCGGTACAGGCAGGAGGGCCCTCAAGAGAGCCCGCGTAGCAGACGACGAATAGGTGGTGTTCACCACACTCCGCTTCCATTATCACCGTACTCAATCGTATCACTCTCAATCAATCGCTAGTTTCCATCTCGCTGCCACTCACCAGCACACCGGTACGTGTGGCCTTGCTCCATCCAAAGTCTATATTTCGAGCCTACCGAAAAGCTTCTTGACACCGGCTTCGTCCGTACCACCACCATCAGGGTCGACGGCCTCAACACATCGGGCGACGGCGATCGTCTGCTTTACCTCCTTTGTGCTGATCCAGACTCTCCCGTTCATACCAACGGCTACCTCGAGTGGGAAGCGTGAACCTAGGAAAGGGAGCAAGAAGTGCTTGGGGTCCAATAAACTGCCGACGTCGTCAGATAAACGGCAGTACGTTGGTCCGGAAGTACTGACAGTCGACTCATCCGTAGACTACACTGAGCGACGAATCCACCACTGAGCTCGCCGAAACCCTCTGCTTTGTGTGTTTGAGCATCGAAACACTCCAGTTCGGGCTCCATGTCTTTGTGTGCGAGAGAAACGCGAGCGTACACTAAAGCACCGACCTACACAATACGTTGGTCTCACGATTGGGAGATGGGTCGAACCGCGTACTTTGAGGTTGGGTTTACTCCTCTTAGTGGCACCTTCGAATGCGAGTCCGTCGAGCAACGCGGGATGTGCAGAGCCAATGTCGACTCGCCAACCCTCGCCGCTGCGACCGAGGACGACACCGATCACGCTCTCCTGGGGTGCTGGGACATACTGAATGACGACAATCGGACGGGCACGTCGACATGGGACGAATGGGACTCACGCGCCGTGCATTTCCCTCGACCCACCATCGACTGTTGTTTGCCGAGTGGTAGAGCTGCCCTGCGCGGGTCGATATGATGGACTGGCTGTTTGGGGGTGCGCGATGGGCTGAGAGCTGAAGCAGACCTGGGCCGAGTTTGAGGTTGACATGTTGTGCTGGGACACGCTCGCCAGGCAGGACGATGGAGGCCATGAGAAACCGTGACTCGATCCACGACGTCGACCATGGCCACCCCGCTCATAGCTGACTTTCCTGAGCTGTCCCCCCTGAGGCACGCCCTCCTTGTCCTCGGCGCCTTGCATGATTATTGACCCCACTACGATAGCCGAACCGATCTCGAGGACCTCTTGAACGACCCAGCATACTTTCAAGCCGTGTTTCATTCCCTTGCGAGCGTCAGGGCTCTCTACGAATCACAGACAGAGTTAGGAATGGCCAATGAGGCGATTGCCCGTCCGTTCTCCACGATCTCACCATCATCGTACGGCTAAGAACACGCTCTGCAGAATCGAACCTGTCGCTGCAAGATCGACTGTACCAGCTACGATCCGAGACCAAAGACGCATTCGACCAGGCAAGGTCGCTCGAGGCACGATGGAAAGAGATCGAGCGCGAGCAAAAGGAGGTTTACCAAGTGGGTCTACTGCTCGAACAGTTCGACGTCGGTCTGATGTGCGTGCAGCGCTTCACTCCCCAATTCCTCCACCTACGCCTTCGGCACGCGACTACAGACCAGGACAACGCGTCGGAAGCCCTTGCATCGTCGTTTGTCCAGTCGTCCTCATCCCCAGGGCCCAACGATGCCTTGGATGTGGACGACTTTGTCAGGGAGTTTAGGGAGCTGAGAAAGACATATCACAAGCGGGTCATGTGGGGAGACAGATGGGCTGCTGGGCAAGTTATATGGAGGGACGAGTGACTTGTGTCGTTACTACCATGTCCCTGCTCTACGCTCTCCATTACACCCAACCGCTCCTCTTCCTGGTCAACACTCAGCTTCCCCTCAGTGGACTCGATTCACGCGCAGAGCAACTCTACAGGCAAGTCGACGCAGTTCTCAAACCCCCATTATCTCCACACGCCATCCAGGACGTGTTGACGCGCCTACAAAACGATGTAGCTCTACGTGCCAGCGAGCAAGTCATTCTGGCAAAGATCGCATTCAGTCTGTACGCGAATGCTCTCGACCTGTACCTGAGTCAGGCAAGCGCCGCCCAAGATGACGCAGAGTGGTGGGCCGAAGTCGAACAGTCGAACCGACTCGCCGCCTTCCACCTTCTACGAAGTAGGCCTGCAATGCTACTACCCATGATGGTCATTGACAACCCTACAGCGCTCCCGAAACGCATCTTGAACCTGCTGCGCGTCCTGCGATCCAGCGACGGTTCACTTCGCCTATCGACGTTCAGCCTCTCCTCTCTCTGCCGCCACTTTTCGTCAGGCTGCCAATCTCAACCCAGCTCTTTCGTGTCCACCCTCTTCCCGCACTTGAAGGGTAGTACCTCCCGCACGCTGACACATTTTCGTCCTATTTTCTATGTCGACCCACAAAGTTCTGCCTCTTGGATTCTCTCCGTTTATAACGCTACCCGACGACTCGTAAACGGACTTGCATTTACCCTATGTTTCCCACTTCGCCTCTCGCGTGATGAGTGTCGTTTAAAGCGGCAGGAAGACGAGGCGATTCGGAACGATAGAGCAGAAGTCCTCGGGAAGCTCATTGGAATGAGACCCGCGCTTGTGCGAGCTTTGGCCACCGAACGCGGGGGCGTGACCATCGAAGGTGCACCCAATTCTGGTTTTCTCATCGAGTTCGTCACTGCGCTGGGTTCCGCGGCATCGGTTGAACTGTCTGAGCAGAACATACTTTCTAATTTCATAGAGCTTTCCAAGACAATCCTCATCACTCGCAAGCAAGAGCACGCCTCTTACCTCGATGAACGAGATCTTCGTCGACCGTCACGATTAACGCGTTTGTGGCCGCGTCTGCTACTCCTTCCGCCGGTGACTCTATACTGTGTCAAGACACTCTACGCTTCCCGGGCCACGCTAGCCGATCTGACAATGGATATATTCGGGACCATCCATAATTTCATCACAGATTGGCTCTTGGAACCTCTTCGCGATGTCGTTAGGACTATTAGGGCAGGCGGAGAGGAAGGCGTCATCGTTCGTCGCGAAGCGGTGTCCGCTGACCTTAACGTATGACTTTTGCTCCGGCCATGGTTTGTTGCTCATTGTACACTCCGATAGTCTCTCGAGCGAATGGCACTCGCACTTGCGCAAGATAAATTAGGTTATTCCCAAGTTCAACTGGCTGCACTGTCGAATCGGATACGAATGGGAGATCTCACGCCTATCCTTGAGATTTACGAAGACGACATCAAACAACCTTTTAAGTCTGCCATAACTGGTACTCTGTTAAGGTCATTGTTCGTGCAAGTGCAAAAAGCAAAGGTTGGTTCGGAGTTTATCACCTCGGACCTCTTGAACTGACTCGCTCTAGGTTGACATTGACCAAGCCCTGACAGGCATCGACAAGCTGCTCAAGTCGCAGGAGCTCACGTTTGCATTCGTCGGCGTCGCACCGGCTCTCGCGGTCGTGTATGTGGTCGGAGGGTTCCTCAAGCAACTCGTATTCGGTGGACGCAAAAAGTATGGTGGTAATCACCGTCAAATGAGTGTTTGGCTTGCGATAAGGTCCACATCGTTTTCTGTAATTGGGACGCAAGTTAACCTTGAAAGCAGGAGAATCGAACGTCTCTTGCTTTTCCAACCAGACAGGCATGCTGACCAGCCGCGCGATGTGGGGTCACCATCGAACTCGATCCCACCGCTGACGACGGGACTACTTACACTGTCGTTGACTCATCTTCGGCAGTATGCGCTCAGGTCGTTGCCTGCACGGTCGCGTCTTCGTGAGGGGTTCCTTCAGGATGTGGGGGACCTGGAAGATCCTAGTTTAGGCCGGTGGGAGAAGCTGAGGGTGGTGGAAAGGATGTGGAGCAGTTGGGGACACGAGCTTGGGTGGTATGAGGTCGCTGGGAGGATGAGGACGTAGTTGGCCAAGCGCAGGCAGCGGTCGAAAAGTCGTGGACGATGAGGACCACCTTTGCCATCGCTTCGCACCTCTACGGATGGACGGGATAATCTGCGACTTGAGGCCCGACCGAGCAGAGCAAGCTAGAATGAAACACCAGTCTGACAACGGATGCTTACTCGACTAGACAGTCAACACTTTAGCCCGAGGTTGGTGTCACTTGCTAGTATAGTGCCATAAACGTTTCTACAGCCATACACCTAGCTGGGTTACTCAGAGCCCAGTATCTAATACACATACAATATTTCTGCCTTTTAGCTTAGCGGCTAAGCGAGGTGGTCTAGTCTCGAATAGATATCACGTGACAACCGGGTTATGCTCGGGGGTTGAGTTCAAGTTGTTGGGTAGATGTCGCCGTCTTATGGGTACACCTATCTGACCTCCTACGGATGGTCGGGGGCGGGCACTGGTCTCCGCAAGGGTGCCATCGCAAAACCCCTCACAATCCCGCCAAAGAAAAATCTCAGCGGTCTGGGCAAAGACCGTGATGAAGCCTTCCCCTTCTGGGACCAGTGCGTACTTTGACCATTCCTTCCCGCGTGTCGAGTCTATCACGATACCCATAGCCTGTTCTCCGCCGCGTCAAAGTCGATTACGATTAAGGTGTCGAGCGACGATGAGGACGAGGTACCTCGTTTTCATACCCCCTTCAGTTCACCGTTCGTCGCGAGTCAACTCACGTCGCGCCACAGGATCCCTCTTCACACATGGACGCCGAATGCGTACCCATCCAACGGACCACGACCGGCATCATCTCCAACCGACGGCCCATCACTGGCACGCCCGCCTCCACGTCGGGCAGCACCACGCCTATCTTCCGCGCTGGCGCTAGCGCCCCCGATGTAGGTGCCGCAGGTCGTCCGTCCTTACTAGCCGTCGCCAAAAGAGAAGCTGCAAAACGCGGTCTGTACGCGCAGTTTTTCAGAGGACCTGTGCTAGGCCCGGAGGACAATCCCTGCGTGGGTACCACGGACCACTCGGGTCTTGCTACATCGGAGTCCTCGCTCGTTTCTACGCCTGTGCCCGAGAGGGTCGGCGATCAAGAAGGTGCCGTGGTCGGAGAAACCAGGGGAAGTAAGAAACGGAAGTCAGAGGATAGGGTGGAAACGAAGGAGGAGCGGAGGGAACGGAAAAGATTGAAAAAGGAACGTAAGGCCGCCAGAGCTCGTAAACACAGTGACGAGGGAGTCCAAGTTGGAGAAAATCAAACACTGAAAAAGGCTCACATACAAGCCCAAAGGTCTGTGGAAGGCGAAGCGGATCAAGCAAAGTGCACGCGAAGAAGCTTGGAGGAGAAATCCCCGTCGACAAATGTCGGTCAACAAGATATTGCTCCGCATAGACCACCCAGCAACGCGGGCGCCACCGGCGCGTTCAGTGGGGTGCTCAAAACTAAAAAGAAAAAGGGGAAACCCCCATTTTAGACATCTGTCTCCCGTCGCAACAGCCGCAATAATGAGCTAGTCGCTTTACGTGTGTTCATTATTCTACGTGATCCTGGAAGTGGCTGAACAAGAACAAGTTTGCGATCGTCTCTTGCAGTAAACCAACCGTAATACGGAATGTGCGATGCATCATGCATCGTGGATGGGTGTAGGCATGTGCGTCAGATAACGAGAGTCTGTCATCCTCGAACGCCCCTCCAAGCACTCTGCATGGCGATGCGACGTGCCTGTCCCATCAACAGCGTCAGTATGAATGGTCGACAGACACATGGGCCAAATACCTGATCTAGAGATATCGAATCCTCTCGCAATTCAACCTTTTGTATACCCTCATCATCGTCCTCGTCCTCGTCAGCATCAAAAACTCCCCTCCCACTTGGGCTCCTTATTCCCCCGAACGCAGCCTTACCACCTGCCAATGAAAAGGGTGTAGAGGCGACAGCAGTCCCGAACACGCTCGCATTCGCTGGCGCGCCAAAGGCTGCAAAGTCTGTAACAACTTTGCGCGGTGGAGAAGCAGACGTGCTAGGCGAGGTACTCGGAGAAACCGCAGACTTGGGGGGTGCTGTTCGTGAGGGAAGATGAGGGGTATAAGAGTATGAATACGAGTTTCGGTTGATGGACTGCCGTGCAAGCAGATATTTGTCCGTGAAGCGTGTCCCATACACCTATCGAGCGAAACGGATCAGTACCATCGTCCGCTCGATGAGCTAGGGTATTCGACATACCCGCTTGAGCTGGGGTCTGGCCTCGGCTAGTGATGAAGTATGCATGAAAACGGACACGTTGTGTGCCGCTTCCGGCGATTCCTTGTAGATGCTCTCGATCACCACTTTCTTCGTACTCTCGTTTCGGAGCAGTAATTTCTCGTGTAGTTCACGAGCCACGTCATCGACGCTCTCGTTGTTGCCGAGTATCCGCTGTGCGACTGCGTGTCCTACTTCGCGTACAAGTCTCTCCATATCGAGATTCTCGAGCACGCTTCCAACGATCGCATGCGCCAGGAGATCGGCGGTGGTCAAGGGAAGCATAAGACCAGATGTGATGGTCGTGATAGCTTGATAGAAATCGGTAGCGTACTGTGCATCGTAGGGTTTGGAGTCAGTTTTTTGTGCCTTAGAATTTGAGAGGAGGGCAAAAAAAAAGTGCTCACAGAATACCCACTGAGTGCTGGCTCGCAAGCGACGAAGAACTGAAAGGATGCAAGATCAATAAGTCGAGCGCGAGCGACACAAGGAAACTGCATGTCTTACGAGCGTTATACCGCGGCTCGCCATAATACGTACGATCTGTAATGGATCATTTCCATCGGGCGAGCCCTCGTCAAAGCCTGGGTGATCAAAACACGTCAGGTGTGATTTGAAGACCTATTTAACATAGACGCACCATCGCCATACTCGCCAATACCATGCGGAGGCGCATCGGCAATGAGCACCACCATCTTACTTGCGTGCTCCCTCCAGTCCATGTTCAACGCCTCCGCAAGGGCAGCCGTGACAGCCTCGGGCCCATCACCGCCGCCAGAAGCATAGAGCCCCGAGAGGTCTCTGTGGACCTTACTAATGTCTGACGAGAATCCAAAGTTCTTGGTGATATATGTATGATCTTGTGGTGGGTGATCGCGAAATGCTACGAGACCAACACGCAGATCTTCTGGAGACTGAAGGCGGCCAGACTCGAAGATGTGGGCGCAGATTTCTTCTATGTTTCTCGTTGCGCTTGAGATGTAGGAGCCCTGGCTGCCCGTACAGTCCTGCACGAACACGAGATCGCTACGCGCGAGGGGGTTAGTTTTATGTCGGGCATTGACGTGGACTGGACGAACAGCATCTTGCGACCCTCGTCATAGTGTTGTTGTGTCTGTTGAAGTGGGAGTTGAGACGTGTTGGCGTCAAAGTCCATGTCTTCATCCATGTTGAGGACGTGCGGGTCGTCGTCGAAGGCGTGTCGTGGTGGTTGTTGTAGCCTGCGCGACTTCCAGGCGGTCACCTCAAGGCAATTACGGATCTCGCCTATCGGACTTCGGATCTCACGTCTATAGGTTAGAAATGTAAGGTAAAAAATCGATCCGATGTCCATCAGCCGTCCCTTCTACCAAGCAACCATGTAGCCCACGGAGACGTCCATACAGGCAGAACAGGCCCACCCGATCTCAACAAACTACGATACAGCATCACCAGCCCTGCGCCGATACCTCCCAACAGCGCGGTCACCGTCATATACATTCGGACCCGCTCAGAAGACGTCAGCGCACGGTCTGGGCCACCCGGTATTGCCGTGTGACTAGAACCCAGGTCAACTGGCCGTCTCGAGAACTTGCGGAATTCACTCACGGGTTCATGGCGATGCTGCACATCACGTGGAAAACATCCGCGGTCTGCCCCGTTTTGATGCTCACAGCGACTGGAACTTGAAGACCTAACCGGCGACAGTACACGTCAGGCTGGACTTCGTGTCGCTTGTCATTGCGTCAACATAGATCGACAAGCAAGATTCATCCAAAGTACCCACTTGCTGCGCAAGGTCGAGGTCAGATTTTGTGGCAACGAATAACGTGGGTATACGGTCGAGATTATACTGTTGCTTTAGAGTACGTGTCAGACCATGAATGAACACTGACCCGTGTCACATACCCGTAGATTACTGATGTACGAGAATGAGTTAGTATCACTCGAATCATGGACATAAACGATGAGATCGGCAAGATCTGTCTTTTTCGACGATCGTAAAGTTTCAGCCTCGTACTTTGAGCCAAATTCTTGTAGCTGTAGCAGACACGGTCAAGTTATCTATCAGGTCGTACTACGCCACAGTAAATGATACCCACCACAAGGTATTTTTCAGAGCCATCAATATCCACGGCATTGACCACACTGACCATCTTGCTCGTTGGCTCATACGCTTCTCTGAACGGTTTTCCCGCGAAAGTGCGCAATAAAGACGTCTTTCCGGACCCAGCAGCGCCGCAAACATAGCACAAGAATACGTTTCGCGTGACTTTACCCTTTCTACGGTCGACCTTCCGTGGTCGGGTGGTAAGAAGCGCACTCGTACGTTGCTCATCTGGGTAGCCAAGGTAAGCAAGATACGCAAAAGTGGTTTTGTGGTCGAGTAGCGTAGTCATACTAAACGGGCTAAGTTGAATGGGATACTCAAGGGTTTGTGTACACATACCTCCACTGAGCCAACCATCCTTGCAGAGTAACAGCACCGGTATCGTCCACAAGAGTGGTGTCAGGAAACTTTTGACTCGCCCAGGGATTTCCGGGTGAAGTGCTGAACAACTCGTCGAGCTCCATGGTGTTCAGTGCGCCATCTTGATCCTGCAGACTTAGGTGAGCAGAACTTTGGTGGAAAACTCAGCGTAAGACATTGCCTTGTCAAATGTCTCAAAGATGTCAGTGAAGAACTGATATCCTTTAGGACTTAGCTCAACCGAACAGTCGTGTGGGACGTCGAATCTAAGTTGATACGTCAAAACGATGCACAATCCCTCGATTCGGACTGACTTGGGAAGGAGAAACGACTCGGTAAGCTTCAGGTCTTCACCGTATCCAAATCTTCGAAGTACAGTCCACGTAGTCTCGAGACGTCCGCGTTGTATGAAGATGGTGTGAAGGTACAAAAAGCCGGCTTCGGTAAGACCATCATCTCGGATCCCGCCTTCGGCATGTTCGCGAACCATGTCTTTGATGCCCTCCAGCTCCTGCAATTGCAAGGGTGCGTCGAAGCATTGGCGCTATAATAAAACAAAGCTACCCTATGTGATCAGTCAAAGAAAATGGCATTGAACAAACCTGGAACTCGTTCAGCTCTGTAGCATCGAGAATACCGTCCTTGTTCGTGTCGCAAAGTTTGAATATGCGTTCCAAGGCACTAACGCATGCGGGTTTGAGTACCTAAGGCGACTGAGGACCAGAAAGACAATACTCGGGAGGATAATACGACGCACGTGTTCTCTAGAGTCGTAGAGAGGGGCAGTGGGATGGAGGACGGCTTTTTGTGCGAAGTAGAACACTTCAGAGACGTTGAGAGACATCTTGGCGGAGCACTCTACACAAGTCTCGACTTCCTGGAAAGAGGTCTGTGTTGAACACGTGAAACCGAAGGGGAAGCAGGGAGCTTGCCTTGAACTCGTTCATGATAGGTATGATCTCGTCCTCGAGGGCTTCATTCGTCACCTCACCACCCCGTAGGTCAATCTTGTTTCCGACGAGGATGACGGGCACCTGAGACAGGGTGAGGAAAGTGATGCGGAGGGAGTAAAGAGACAGACGTTGACGCCTAGTTGGCGGAAGTGAGGGAGCCAAAACGTGGGTATGCGGTCAAAGGAGTTCGGGTTATCGATGGCGTATACGACACATATGACATGTGCTTTCCGTATTTCGGACTCGAGGTGCTGTCTATCCTGTGGACCGGCTGCGTGGGAGCTTGAAAAGGGAAATGAAGATGGGGATGAAGGTACCTACCACCGGAATCAACGATGTAGGTAGTCACGTTCTCTGGCGTGACCTCCGGCGGGACGGTGACTTCCGGGACGACGTGCTGAACCTGGAATGGGTGAGCGGAAGAGCAGTGGGCAAGGGACGAGGAGAACGTGCGTGTGCGACGAAGGCTTCCTTGATGAGAGACGTAATGATGGTGCTCTTCCCTACGCCGTCTGTTTTGACGGTCAGAGGGCGTTCACGACGGCGAGGACGTGCTCACCGTCACCGACGAGGAGAATGCGGACATCGCGTCTCATAGTACCCGTAGTAGACCTAGTTCAGTGACGCAGGTCGTCCACCATCTAGTACCAGGCATTATGTCAGCACGTCCTAGGTTGCTCCTCGTCGTCGATGGCATTGAACGCGGACGTGTGGGTGCTTGTTATCGAGCATCTCGAACCAGATGACCTCCTCCGTCTCTCCTCAACATGCAGGCTTTTAAGTCGCTTGGTATGTCCCGAGTCAAACGTCAGCTCACCGCTCATCTTCCCCAGCCAGATACACGACTTTGGTTGGTCCACATTCCTTAGAAACAACCAGAGACACTCCTTCACCCTTCATTCATCGCGTTCACGATGGTCTCCTTTCGTGCAGGTCCGTTACAACTCTCTGACAGACCGAGCCTGGTCGCGCGCCGCCTTCATCGCACGCCCTCTCTCGCAACCATGGCACGGAAACCTACAGCCTGCCATCGCCTTGTCAGTCTCCTCTTTACTGGTTGCTGCAGGCCGTGTCCTCTATTCCTACGCGGTGCGAGGCACCTCTGATACGTCTCCATCTCGCATTGTCTTCGACCGCCCATATACCTTCAGTCTTGGTCGTAGTACAGTCCAACCCGACATCACTAGCATTGCGTTTCTTCATGATGACGGTCAGGATCGCACTGTATTTCTCGGATTCGCGGACGGCTTCGTAGAGCAAGTCCATCTTCCCTACCAGGAATCCTGCAGCACACAGCACATCCACACGGAACGCACTTCGCAAAGCATTCTCCACCATCACGGTACAAACGTCGTACAGAGCCTATCTTGCACCTCTCATACACTTCTCTCCCTCTCCCAGTGGGGTTTGGTCTTCCTCACTGACCTCGCCTCCGACTTGCCACAACCCATCTCCCTGAACTTGGGCGCAAGGAGTTGGGCTAGCCACCTTTGTATGTCTTCCTCTTCTCCATACGCCGTATTCGGCACCACATCCATTGCACCCCTTACTCTTTACAACATAACCTCTCAAGGGTTTTCTCCCACTCCGTCGATCGTCCTCCAGTCCCCCAAGGACCGTCCTTCGGCGGTGTATGGGATCACATGTCCTCCGCCCTCTTCGCCTCTTGGTCCTTCGGAACAGATTATCGTCTCGGGCTGGTACGACGGCTCAGTCCGCGTATACGATGTCCGCGTCGCCCATCACTCTCGACACTCGCAACCCGCCGGGTCGGCCTCGCCCTCTTCTGCACCAGTTCTCTTCCCTGTCCTCACCCTGCAGGATCCATGGTCCCCCGAACCCATATATGCCGTCTCTTGCGGTGGCGGTAATGCAAGTTTTGTCGCCGCTGGGACGGCCCGACACAGCGTTGTCGCCTTCTGGGATGTCCGTCAGCCGTCACGGGGCTGGAGCGTACACGCACCCGGAAATGATTCGTCTCCTGTATATTCAATTGTTCTCGAGAGCTCGAGGCTATTCGGAGCGACCCAGAGTCGGCCGTTCGTTTATGACTTCGGTCCTGGGGTGACGAAGGATACATACCCTCTGATCTCTACGGGTCAGAACGCGGTCACCATCAGAAGAAGGTTCACAGAGGACAGGCTGAAACTAGAGAGGAATGGAATCGGCTATCACGTTTTAAAGTACTCCCATCGCCGCATGGGTATCTTCTAGAGGTAAGCGCCACTCCATAGACTAAAGCACTGCTGAGTCGCTGGTTAGGCAAACAAGGATTCTTTTGCTGGTCGAGTTGTGCGGCAGATCTTACAAATTCCAGGCCCTCAGTCTCATATGCCGATTCCGGCGTCGGATAGAATGCCCAGTGTCCGTGCATCATAGTGTTTGTAATCTACCGTCCCATTCACCCTGCGCAACTGATCGTCAATGGAAATGTCCCGCTTGCGGTGCGTGCACGATTGGAATGACCCTCGACTCGCCTCCCAATGTACCTCGTACCGGCATCGGTCCCTGGATAGGCTGGTCATCTCGGCGCCTCTGTCTGCCTTTGAGGAGTGCAAATCGCATCTGTGGGAGATCCGTGAGCTGTTAGTAGGTATTTCTGCAGAAAGGGCAATAAGTACTTGCCTTTCCTTCCCTCCTTTCGACCTTAACCCCGCTTTCTTCAAAGTGCTTCATGTAATGATTCGTCACTATGCACCTAAATCCGTCGACAACGTTCTTGTCGTATACCGCGTTCTTCCATTCCTTCCGCAGGATACACCCAATTAATTTCTCAGGAACCCTTCTGCCATCTTCTTCCGTGAGGTGGTATAGGTCAATTTCGTAGTTGCAATCCTGCAAGGGACACCACCATCGGCCATCCACGTCTGGTAACGAGGGTGGCATCTGCAATTGCCATGGTATCCGATCCACCGCTTCCTCCTCTACCAGATAGTGGTCTGAATCATTCTCTTCTGCATCCGACGGCTCCGAGAAATCTGACACATATTCCACACCCCGTGGTGCATCCCAGTCGCTCTCAGAGTCGGATGAATAAAACTTTGATTCGGTTGCATTGTTTGACTTGTCCCGCGCAAGCTGGATCTTACGGACTAGAGTCTTCCTTGGCTTGCCGATCACTGGGTTTTCCTTGACCACCTTGTCAATTTCGTCCTCGTACCCTTCGACCTCATCACAGGGTTCTTCATCAGGTCCTTTAGGTAAACCCCATGTCACCCCTTGCCTAGTAGCTTCGTCCCTTTCCCTCTTCATCTCTCTCGCGAAATTCATCCAGGATGTGGTGTCAAGTAACTTACGCGACTTTGAGGCGTTGTTCGTAGCGAACCAATTGGCATGGGCAGCGAACAACCCGAGTATTTCGCTCGTGTGAGGCCTGAGAAGGTGACGGGGCGTCAATGTTCGTCCCGCTTCGTTGACGTCCGAATCTTCCTCATCAAAGATTATCCGCTGGTATCTGTCTTCGGGCGGACACGCAAACCGCGCCATGTATCGTTCGATATACCACATCGGTACCCGCTTCTTCGGAGGAACGTGCGGATATTGTGAGCCGATCTTTTCCATGAGCGCAAAGAGTCCCCATCGCCAAAAGTAGTTTTCAGACAGTGAATAGGTCTCCACGTCCATGGTGGCTACCCGGTAGCGACGTTTGCTGCTAGGTGTTTGAGCGGGATACTGTCAGGAATACGCGGACTCACTGAGCTTTCGAGCTCCACAAGAGCCCGTCTGGTGCCACGTCAGCTACGGCCAACAGTCAATACGTGCATTTCACGCGCCTAGAGCATCCGTCGTACAATGCATGAAAACCGCTGGAAAGTTCCTTTCTCCCTGGATCAGAACCGTGAGGCACGTCTCTCCCTCTGTTTGCGAGGCATCATGCGATCTGTTGAGGTGCCTCTCAAAAAGATATTTCAGCGTTAGTTCTGGTATCCTGCGTGACAACACAGCACGTTCGTTTGCGCGTAAATTGAGCTCGGCCTCGATGGTCTTGAGTCCAAATTCGGAGAGCCAGTTCGGATCAGCGATTTTGAGGACGCCACGAAAACGAAACCTGCGACCGTCCTGTCCTTTTAACTCGGACTCGTCAAGACTGGACAGGAGGAACAACGATTTCGTCGTCAGAAGTGGGTAGTCGGGAAAGAGAGATGATCGTTATTAGCTAACCCGGTGACACGACCATCAAGTTCGAGGATGAACGAATACAGGACAAGCTTGTTGGGGCCCGTCGTCTGACATGCTTCATGCAGGACATCGCAGTCGCGATACGGTCCTAGAGGCTCCTGCAAGAGGTCTTCAATGACCCTGCTACTGATCATATTCACTACCTGGTACGCCCAATTGGCGAGAGAGGAGAGCCCGATGTTCAACGCCCAACCGTTCAAGATGGACGGCCGTCCTTGTCCCGGAGGTTGCCACAATAGCCAGCGGGCGAAGCCCACGTGACACCCTAATGTATTTCACCACCCACCACCCTTTCAAGAGGTCTGGGGTCGGGGCCACCGACCCAACAAAGTTTCTAGTTACGCAGCTGGTCTTATTTGGCTAGCTACTTCCGTGCACGTATACAGGATGGGAACAATTGTAACAGCAGATGATTACTAAAGTATGCAAATGAGTCGGTGTTCAGTGAGATGTTAATCGGAAGTAATATGCCTCACGGGATTAGGTAGATGGGCGACAAAAGCCGAGGGGGGGAAGCAAAACGAATTTAGATCATAAACAGAACAACGAAAAGGTCGAAGATGAGATATCTGACAGCCCGGAGAGTTGTCGAGCGAAGATAAATTAGGGGTAGGATGATAATGTGCCAGACAACTAGGCAGATGTGGGCTGTTGCGCCTGCGAACGTGTAGCCCAATTAAAAAGGTAGCGCATATCGCTCGACGGTGGATTATCAGCCGGTTGCTTAGGCTCCACAAGTAGACTTTATGTCATTCTCACGGTCAGTACAATAGTGGTTCTGTAACAACTGGAGACGCACCTCCTCCTATACAGGTCCTGAAGATCGCCATGGTGCTTAGTGTTTTCGAAGGCAAAGTTCAGATACTCCTGCACCTCGGGGATCTTCTTGAGGTTGTAGGGCACCTGGAAGCGTTGCATATCTATCGATGGGTCCAGTAACTCGACATTTGCTTGACTAGTGAAGACGAATACCTTGAATAATACGAGCCAGTTTGTGGTACTTGTTGAAGTTCAATAGCTTTTTGCCTGGAGCTAATGGTGAATCTCGGTGCGAAGGATTACCCTCTCGGCAAAACGTCACGTCTGTCAAGTAAAGTCCTGTTCGCACAACACAGTGAGTACACAGGGATTTGCACTGCAAGCAGTTAACCTCACCCAAAAAGGGTACGGCAGGTGGCGCAGTATTTCGAAGTCTACTGCGATACTCATGGTAGTTGCGACTATGGTCCGCTAGTCGTCGCAACGACTCCAATTGCAACTTGTTTTTCTGGGGAACGCCCTGAGAATCTCTTAGCATACACATTACCGATGTCTCAGAAGTTCGGCTCACAAGCCACGTCTGATGCAAGCGGGAGATAGTTGAAGAGTCGAGTGCTGCAAGAATCGAGCGGGGAGTGCTAAAATTATGTAGCGACGTGCATCGCTATGGACAATTCAGACAATCGTCAGTGGGCCCCGACAGGAGTACCTACGTCCGCAACCTTGATGAAAAATTTGACTAGGTGTGTCCGCTTCTTCATATCATGTTCGTTCAAAATGTTCTCCGCGACCCAGCCCGTGATCACCGTGCTCAAGGAAGACACAGCCCTAACATTCATGGGCGGTTTCGATCCCTCCTGCCCTGTCTCCAGAACTTCTTCAGGCTGGATTGCACTGTAGAGATCACATTCCATGATAGTCAACTGTCTTGCTAATTCCAGAGCGTCGAACTCGGTGACGGTGACGGAGTCGAAATTCTTGTTCCGTAAACTCGAGAGCAATGTCTTGGTCATTAGGGGTCGAGGGATCTCGGACGGAGAGAAGAACGGGGGATTGATAGAAATCCCTGGATCTCGAGCTCGCTCGCTCCTCGGGCTGACCAAATTCGTGTTCGCATCCTGGCGCGCGGCGATGAGGTCAAGAATGCGCTGCGAAGGTCCAGGGAAGTACTGCTGCAACGCTTCGCGAGTGAAGGACTCCAAGTGTCGGAGAACAACGTCATCTACACTCGACCGCCAGTACGTTTCAAGCCACGTTTTGACAAAGTTGGACACACGAAGGCGGATGGGGATACCCTTGTGCTGTTGCCACCGAAGCATGTCTTCCTCCGAGAGATCGGGGGGAGGCATGACGTTGTATCGATGGATAAGGGCTTGGACGAGTTCTGTTGGCGTTGAGAACAGCCGGAACGTCAAGAAGAACACGGCAGAGAAAGCGGGATCGACAATACTATCGTGGGGTATCATCTTCTCAACAAGCACCCCCAAAGATGCGGCGACAAGGTGGCCATCGGCATTATAAATGACATCCTCGGCCGAATGATCGTGACCCAAAGGGTCACGCTTGACATCAAGGGTGACAAGTGATATACCTTCCTGCACAAGCTCGTCTTCAAGGTTGTCCACGGTCTCTTGAGCATCTTCATTATCTTCAGAATCAGCGTTAACTAGGTCGGGTTTCAAGCTGAATGAGGGATCTCGTTCATCTAGAGAGGTAGGTGCGGTATCTTGCGAGCTATCAGATGACTTTGAATGTCCAGTGAGAACGGATGAATCCGAAAACGTTTCCTGAATCTGTGTCAGATTTTTTGGCGCATGGTACGTTGGTGCCTGATCCTGAACCGTGAAACTGCCCTCGTCGGTGCTGCTTCGATACGAGTGATGCAGGGAAGACCCACTGCGCTGGTTTCGCGGAAGCTTACCCGACGTGAATGGGACAGGACTTGAGTCTGACTTGGCTGGAACTTGGACGACAAACTGCTGTTCCGTTGAAGTCCGACTCAAACAAATTTTGACCGCAGCGACGCAATCGGCGCCGGCCTTGCAAGCAACGGTAGCCGAACGGATCAATGATGCCTTCTCAGCCTCCTCCGTAACATCCGGCGCAAGGGGGACCATAAGAAGGCGAACAGATTCTGCGAGCGAACTCGTCACATTATACAATCCCTCCTTCGCTGTTCTAAGGTTGCCGATTTTGTGTTTGGGAATCCCGGGATGCCGCATGACCGCTTCAACAATGGTAAGGAGTTTGCAGACCATCTCGACGATCTCTCGCACCAACTCATACATATGGCCTGTACTGGACGCATGAGACGAGCGGGAGTGGGAGTGGGCATGACCTATAAAGGCCGCAATAGTTGAGAGGTATTGGTCGTGGGTATGCTTGAGCGCTTCCATAACTTCGGCAGAAGTCGAGGGTCCCGAAGGGAAGGAGGGGGACATGGGAGGTCTTGGTGACTCGGTGGAAGAGAATGACGAACATGAGGAAATACTGCTTATGGAGAGCATGGCTGGTTTGTGGCGGCTAGTGGGTCCGTAGACGAGATATTGCTCTTTTCTCGCACGGGCGATGACCGTTCGATGAGGGAGCAAGGGAAGAACAGAAGAATTCGAATCTCGGTAGGATGAGATTTTCTGCTGAGACCGGAGGTCACCAAGGCTTTTAGCACGAAACGCTACCCTGGAAGGCTCCGCCGTCTCATAATCTTCTCGCTCGGGATGCCTCAAACCGGCGAATTCACTCGCTAGCTGGTCGGCTTTTGATGCTCTTGCCATGGAATCCGGGGAGGCTCGCCCCAGTTGCAAGTTTGTCGATACAATACTATCAGGAGCCGAAGGCGATCCCCTCTCTGGCAGTTCGATCCCGCACTGTACTGCCACTGCTAAAAACCGCCGCACCTGAGAGAACACCTGACCGCCGAGCTTAAGCATCCCCTCGATCTCTGCATCGCGGGCGTCTTCGTCGCAAGTCTCATCTGATGCTCTTCTTGCCTGCGAGACCAATGCAGCCAAAACGGATAAAATCTGTTTTCGTTCAAAGGCGAGGGTGGGGAAGCGCTTTAGCAATGGTGCCTCGCGAGGCAGACAATCCACAGAAGAAAGAATGAAGCGAACACAAGATATGATGCATGCCGTGGACGGCTGAAAGTGCGTTACGCGATTGGACCTGACCGCGCTTTGGAGGAGGGACAGACTCTGCAATAAATTGACCATCAGAGGAGGGCAGTACGACGCGATATCAGGACCAAGGGCTTCCGTGACCAAGGGACGATGATCCTTGCGAGATGAGCTGCGCGAGGGTGGTGTCGTAGCCCATGACGCGGCGGATACAGCTGACATCGTGTGTGCGTGACGGGAGGGCTGACGAAGCTGTGGGGGTTAATAACTGAGGATAAGCAGCGACTGTGGTGGACGAGCAAAACTCACCGCGGGGCGGAGCTGTTCTTCCGTCAGGGAGACCACGCGTTCATCGGTACTAACATAATTGCTCGGAAACCATCCTCTTTGACCGTGTAGTTCACCGTCCCACCATCCGCTAGGGTCACGATTGAATACACGGATGACCTGGCCGGCGCGAAAGGAGAGACAGGTCGCGTTCTGTTGTTGGGGGACGAAATCATGGAGAGCGAGTACGTACTCGGGCGCAGAGGGCTGAACCCGAACTGTTTCATCTGGCGAAGGGCTAGGTGGGGTGGAGTTGGACTGGCGGGTAGGGTGCAATGAATGTGTTTCCGGCTCAGGTAAGTGAGGTGACGAGGAGGACGCGGAGGAGGGGCAAGGGGATACGACTGAGATGGAGGAAGTAGTGGACGCGGTGGATCCACTGCGCGAGCGCACGCCATTTGAGCGAGACAAAGAAGGGAGCGGTGAGGGTGTTACGCCTGGGGGACCTGCCAATCTAATCGGTGCTACAACAACTTGACGTTGTACATCGGTGTCGACGCGAAGACGAGTCGGAACCATTATCAGGGAGAAGAAGGCAAGGGGGTATCGACCAGCTGGGCTGTTGTCAGCGATATCCACGCGCAAGGCGAGCAGCTCCGGCGTACCGAACACAGGGAGCGACGACGGTGTCGGCTGGTATGGTGGAAGAGTACAGATGAATAGTACAGATGGTCGTGAGTGTCGTCGAGCTGGGCGTGTCGAATCGTCGTCGTCGGCGTCGTATGTCGGCCAACAACAACACGCCAAAACAGGTCCCATGTTAGATTACAATCCTGCTCCTACGTACCCTGTCTTATCGTTCGCCTCGGCAACCCCGCTCAGTATCGTCCCCCTCACCCTTCGCTCCGCCAGTCCACCACCATCAACCGTCGACGCTGCCACTCCGCACTGGCCACAGCTTGCCCGATAATAGCTGCTACATGGAAACAGTCCTGTCACTGCAGCTGCAGCTCTAACTCCATTCGCTGACCTAGACACAAGCAAGATACGTTGTCGTCAGGGTGATGCTCAATTCTGATATCGTACTTTGTTTGACCGACGTCATGTGGTCACCGCGTTTCTGTCCTGCTACGTCGCTATCACTGCCCCGTCCGCCGTTTCGGCCCTCCGTCTTTCATTGCTGGGCATACATTTGCGGTGTTTCCGCGGTACAAGACACCTCGTCATGCCTACTCACCGATCCCACCCCACCAGTTCCCCGAGGGGAATTGCTCAATTCAAAAATCCTCCACGGGCGTTCGGTGAATCTGGTGTAGAATCGAACGAGTCCGCTAGCGTCATCCCTGTGGAGGACAATAACTTTGAACGTCCGCACCTCATACCAGACAATGGAAGGTTAACAGAGGTCTCACAGGCAGGATCATGACATCCGAGGGGTATCCGCGATTTGCCTTTGGCCAATGCAGAGATAGCGAGTAGAGCAGCTGAAGACGCAATATCGAACTCTACGTACCAAGGATTTCAGAACTTGATACCACAATTCGCCTGGACCCAATAGCACGCCACAAGTTACATCTACCGACAACCTCGTTCATCAGGTTTCCCTATGACACTGCTGCACTGGCGCGCCTTCCATGGACGATTCGCAAAGTGAACTAAAAGGGCCGAGAAGTCGCATCGTCAGCATATTCTCATTCGGAGCGAGTTCTAGATTTGCCTCTCCGCGCTCCAAATCTCGTTTGCGACTGGCCCGTCCGTAGGATGATAAGTGCGCGAATCAAAAAAAGTGTGTGCGATGCATGCGTGGACGTTGATGCAGAACTGTGCAGAGAATAACTGAGTTGGCAAGGCCGACCGACATCCATTGATTGCCGTTCCTACAGGCGGATATGCGTACGAACAGCACTGCACGTAGATCGACAATACTCACCTACTGTCGACCCAACGTTACCGACTCCGCTTGGCTTATTGTAGATGCTCGCGCTAACAACTATTGTGATGTTCTGGCCGTTCGTACGTCGAAAAGGGATCCCGGAAAGACTAGGCTTCGAAGAACATACCACTGATGACTATGGTGCTGTGTCCGAGAGAAAAGAACAGCCCACACGTCACTGCAAGTCGCCCGTGTTCGAGTCGCATCGTCGATCGCACGGCGTCTGTCGGACGATCAACTGCCGTTGTCGCGCCATAAACAACCTAAGGCGGAATGTAACGAACGAATCTATAGGATGACAACTTGACGTGGTCCGCGTCATGGCAACCAAAAGGCATGTTCATACGGTGCCTCGAGCCAACTGTCCGGCCAGACGGATCTGCAAGAGGAACCTACGTGCACACTCAGGCAAGAATTGCGTGCGGTGGCCCAGCAGACGGCGAGAGAGCTCGGGGTAAGGGAGCAAACCGGAAGGTATGAACGACCGGAGGCATCATGGGCCCGGCTAGTTAAAGATGGGCGGCAGTGCTGGCCGAGTTGCGCCGGGCTGAGGTTAGCCTGAACCTTGATACCTTTCATGTGGTGGCCATCCATTTGCCAACTGTAAGTCTCACCGAGTTCTGCGCGCCTCGCCTCCTAATTTTCGCGACACCCGTCCGCAGCGCTCACGATGCGTACCGAACAATCATACCTCACCCCGAAGATCGCATACCCATACATGTCCATCACACTCCTCGACTTCTCCTGCCACTGGTTCCTTTCTTCGCACTGTCATACCTCTCCAGACGTCCAGACACTTTCTACCTGCGACTTTCGCTCCTTCCAGTAGTGATCTTTCTTGCACTTGGAACATATTTTCGTTTCGCGTACGCGGATCCAGCACTCAATACCTTCAATTGGGGACTTGGTGAGCGTTTGGTCCATGTATCGTACCGTGTCGGCGGCATCCACAACATGACTCATTGGACGCGTTCTTTGCTCCCGTAGCTCTCTTCGCCGAGTTGATATGCGGCAAGGCGATTGATTTTGCATGGAGGAGAGAAGGGATGCTCAAAGTCGGGGAAGCGAAACCGGGCGTATTGTGTAAACCGTCCTCCGTTTCCGACTACCCCAATGGGAGCACTGACGGTGGCACGTTGACTGTCGACTGCAAAGAGGCTGCTTCGTCCACGGTGCCACCGAGAAACACGCTATTACCGCCGTGGCTCTTCGACACGTTAGAGGTCGCCTCCACCAGCCGTGGACTGGGGTGGCAGTTTGGCGCCGACATATACGTTCCCAAGGATCCACGGCCCTTGGAGCGGGCTGCATTCCTGCGTGCCACGGCCATGTCTACGCTCAATCACTTTCTCATCTTCGATATGCTGGAATCTCTCATCAAACTAGTACCAGAAGTCGGTTCGCCTGATGGGGGAACGTTGTTCAGGCCGAACCTACCGATTCTACAACGATACATGGTTTCCACCGCAGTCCATCTTGCCACGGGAACGTGTCTCATTTCTGGTTTTGAGATGGTCCATGGCTTCGTCACCTTGTTTGCTCTCACGGCACTTTCTAGCCCACCGGAGATGTGGCCACCACTGATGGACAATCCTTGGATCGCTGACTCGCTCCATAACTTCTGGGCCAAACGATGGCATCAAATGCTTCGGCAGACGTTTTTCGTGTACGGAGGCTTTCCCGGTAGATGGCTTGCCGGAGACATCGGGATGCTGTTCGGGACGTTCTTCGCTTCGGGTTTGTACCATGAATGTGCGGCATACATGCTCGGGAAGGGGTTCAGTTGGCTCGTGGTTCTGTTCTTTACGGCACAGGCGTTGTTGCTTTTGCTTGAAAAGCTGTGGCATCGCACGACTGGGAGGAGGGTGAGGGGAATATACGGAAGGCTGTGGGTATATTTCTGCATATTCGTGATGGCGCAACCATTAGGTGTGTATGCGGACGTTTGAATATCTGCCTCTTTTTTTTTTTTCATGGTCACATTCCGCAGTGGATTCGTGGTACCGCAGAGGTCTTGGCGGCGGGGTGATGGTTCCGCCGTCGATCAGCCCCGCTAGGCAGCTTTTCCTTCCACTACTGCGCCGTATCGAGGGGGTAGTTGGCTTTGGCCCGCTTTCAGCACTTCAGCTGTTCCTCGGTGCGGGGGTATAGTCGAGGGTCCTGTGGATATTGATTTGTTATTCCGATATAGAGGTATTTTTTTTTGGGGGGGGGGGGTTATCACCCACCATCGACTGCTTTGACGGGACCTTGCCCGTGTTGTATACAGCCGTCGTCCGTCACACGTCATACTTGCTGTTATGCCTTGAACGTCGGGTTCCGTCGCAAACAACTCCGCTCCATGAACGATGGACGGACGGCCGGTATGACCGGTTGGCCATCCCACACGCTTTCTCGGGCAGCATCGTCTCCTCATATTGACATGAAATCAGTGGATTCGCCACCACATGCGCGTCGCTGCCACCGCGGCACTGTTCGGGACGACGGTGACGGCTGGCATCTATGAATAGGAAGGTGACAGGGGTGGCGCATGCGAGGAACAGATTAGTGGACACCGATTCATTCCGGGATCGCTGACATGGTGGAGAAACACGGGAAAGGAGGTCTCTCCCCCTCAAAGGGGCACGAGCCCCCGAACGACCCGAGCCTGTCGTTGATTAGGGTGATGCCTCGTGACTTGCCCCCCGTTGGACGGGGTGTACGCGTTCCCGAAATAAACCGTCGAGCGCCTAGACCGAATTCGGACGGGGCTCCAAAGTCCGCAACGAACGTGACGTGCGCGTTCTTCATTGTCGACCATGAATGGCATGACCGGATCGCGATGGGGGAGGGGGGAGGGGGGAGGGGGGGGAGTGTCTATCTTGGTTCGGTACGGCGTCTTCTACGTTCACGCCATCTACACGCTTTGCCAATCAAACCTTGAAATGGAATGGAAGCCCGTCTAACGGCAAACCCTCTCCTCCTGCCGTAAAGGACGGGTTGGAAGACGGGAGTTTTCGGTCCACGGCTCGTGTCACCTCGCGTTTGACCGAGTCTCGTGTTGCGCGTGGCTGACGACTTTGGCGCTGTTCGTCATATCCACGCCATCATGACGGTCGAGAAGTCGCCAGGTTAGGAAACTGCACTCTACTCTTGTTCCGAAATGACTGGTTAAACGTGTTTTATGCTCAGCCTGAGCATGAGACAGGCTTCGTGACTCATTTGCACCGGCAGGGTCCACGTACATATATTAATCGGTCGACGTCGCAAGAAAAGACAAAAAAAGTTTTGCCGTGCATCGTGCTCGAAATGGCCGTATCTTATCTCTGGCGTCT
>JBBPKC010000032.1:0-14027 GCA_038089055.1 Tylopilus aff. balloui | reverse complement strand
CAGGGGAGAACAACAAAACGGCACAAGTGCATAAATTGGCTTCAAACCCATTTCAACAACTTTAACACAAGAACGCCGACCAAGCGGGGTAAAACATTTCGTGAACAAGAAACCCTTCGTGACCGACAGTGCATCATCTTCTTCCATAATGTCCAGCCGGTGGTGGGGGCGCCCAGTGATTGTGCTGGGCAGCAGCCGCAAGTCCTCCTAGAGGCTGACCACCCTGCCCCGCTGGTCCACCAGGCCCGGGATACGAATAAGGCGGGGCTGGCATCATGTGTCCGCCATAGATGCCTGCGTCAGTGGGACTTCCGGCATGGTGGCCATGATGCTGACCATGCGGAGCATAGCCTCCCGTTGGGGAAGGTCCATACTGCGGAGACGAAGGCACCTGCGAGTGTTGTTGCTGTGGGCTGGTCGGAGAGCCAAGGGAGATTTGCGGAGGCGGCGGTGCCTGGGCTGTGGGTTGATGCTGCGAAGCACCGGGAATGGAAAGCGGAGGGGGGATAGTGCTATTGGGTGTTTGAGGGGAACCGGGTCCAGCGCGACCTGGTGCCGAAGCAGCTGTCGAAGAAGGGCGACGACGACGCTTATCGCCTACGGCTGCGGTGCGACCGCCGTGGGCGACTTCATCGTCGCCCTCCTCTTCACCATCCTCTTTGGTGGGTGCGGGTGCACCGACGGGGCCGCCTGGGATGGATAGACCACCAGGTAGATTGGTGGTGCCGCCGGGAGGCATGGGAATAGACTGCGTGGATCGGTTCATGGGGGTTGAGACAGGCACGTTAGGCGGAAGGGCGCCGCCATGAGGACCTCCCTGCGTGGTGGAGTTGAGACAAGCTTGGATGAGGTTTTTACCCTCGGGTTGCGTGACGAGGGGCTGGAGTTTAGCGGTTGTGAAGGTGTATACGAGCCCGGTCTCTGAGACGACGAGAAGCAAGACTTGAGTGCCGGTGAGGGTGGAAAGCTCGTAGGCCTAAGGGAGTATGTTAGATAAGCGATAGGCGAGGCACGCTGGATGGGATATACCTTTTTCATTATGCCTGCGAAAGTGAAGCAGCAGTGTCAAGAAAAACACGAGAGGTAAAGGAAGGCGATCGCATACCAGCTTTCCTTTTGGAGAATGTTATGTGACGTCTTGATTTATCCTGAATAAACTCGATCTTAATCTTGCGTCTTCCTGCCTTCTTGTCCTTTGGCTTTTCCTCTTCGTCGTCGTCATCGCCGACGCTCTCTGCGGCGTCCTGATCGTTGATGAAGCCGTCTTCTGGGACGACACCCTGCTGGGGAAGATGTGGCGGTTGCTGATGTGGCGGCTGGGCTGACTGAGGGGGGGCTTGCTGCTGAGGATCGGGGACGGCAGAGTTGGCGATATCGAGGCCCGTGCGCTGGCGCTTACGCATCGTGGGCGAGGATACGACAGGGTCGTCCTGGATGTTTTGACCGGAAAGGGAAGGCTGCTGGCCGTGATGGGCCGCGGTCTTGGAATACGGATAAGATGGGGAGGCGCTGGATGCAGAAGGGAGATGGCGATAGGCCATGTAGCGAGTGGGGGGTTAACAACGTCTGAGGGCGACGACGGGGGGGGGGGGCCTTGTTGAGTGGGACGATGGGCGGGCGGGTGACGATGGTGCGGAGGGCGTCCTTATTAGGAATCGCTGAAGTTGGAAGGAGGTGGAAAAGGGAGGGAGTGTCAACGGGGGCGTGTGTCGTCTCAGTCTGGACGATCAAAAAAAGACTGCCCAATGTGTTTGTTTATTTGGCTCGTCGGAGTATATCTCCACCGTCAGGCACATCCCGGTAATACCCGGTCCATCTGCTTCCGCAGCCGCCACTCCCACATCTTTCCTTTTGGGAATACTCCAATCCATTCCCCTTTTTCGGATCAAAAATATTATAAAATTTTATAGAAAAACAATCCAAACATATCCCTCTTGGAGGCACAAACCTCCTGTGGCGCTGAGCGCTCTTTTCCTTTCCCCTGTCGAAACATTTTTATATATATAAAATTTCTTTTGGGATTCGTCGGGTGTCGATCACGTTCTCGCCAGGCGACTGTCCGTTTCACGTCAGCGTCGAGCCAGTCGTTGGTATACCGAGTCCATCGAGCGCCTCCCGAATGCGACTACCAACGTCGGTCGCGCTGCCACGCAGTCGCACACCCTCGAGCGCAATCTCAATCGCCCGCACGTCGCACCGTCCGCTCCACGGCCGTGGAAGCACCGCGTGGACGTACGCAGCAACCTCCCTGTCTGTAAACGAAGTCATGTCAGGCGGACAGCAGCACCCGTAGACATGTTCAATCAGCTCGCTCATGATGCAACTCCATCACGCACCACTCGGCTCCTGGATGATCTGACCGAGGTGCAGCTCTCCACAGTCCTTGTCGCGGCATACGCCGCCGCCGGGCACCTCATATTGGCACACCCGAAGATCCGTGCTGCGCCCCGTCAATTCCGCAAATGAACGGTGCAGCACCGCTTTCTTCAGTTGCTTGAGGTCTGGCACAGGGATAGGGAGGGAAGAGTGAGAGGACACAGCGCCTACAGCACGTGAAACAGGGGACAGAAAATGTTTACTACTAGGGCATGCAATATGAACGCTGGCCTGCGATGCACGAGATATCTCGGGCTGCACTTCGACGAAACAAGTATTCACAACGTTTCCGTCAGGTCCGGATCGAGAACGAAGAAGTGGATATCGAGAGAGAGGGGAATCGTACAATGGAAAACCAGATCTTGAGACTTCCGCAGCAGCTTCATTCCGTGATTGCGGCAATTGGGACCGGGAGACCTATCGTCAGCGGCAACCGCCAAATTCACATCAGCACACATCAACAGATCTGGCCACATGGCCACCATAACAAGCTAGACGGGATCACGCACCTGTGCCGACGATGATGTTCCAGAATCACCGGCGGCGAAGAACTCTGGATGAATATCCTCTTTCGGGGAGGGAACCTAAGTATATGATTACGGTGTCGCGTGGAGGAAAGGGGAAAAGCAAAAGGGGGTGAAGTTAGGGAGAGGGAAACAAGTCAACATGATAAAAAGAACAGATTCTTGCCACTTGTCTGGGTTGTCCTTGTCTGGTGACTCTCACGTCTGGGCCACAGAAGAGAACATCGTCGTGAAAAAAACAAAACAAAACAAGACTATGAGCACCGACGGGAGGGGAAGGAATACAAGGATGAGTAGCAACGGCGAACTTACCTTCTTCTTCAGAGGCCCCGTCTAGCACGGAAAATTCGCGTCCTGAAACCCCCCAGTCAAATACCCACCGGCGGTGATGAAAGTGAAAGCAGACCAGTGAGAACCCCATACGGTGCAACCAAGAGGGTGAAAGCGGGAAACATGGTGGTAACGACAGTAAAAGAGAATATAGTCAAAGTAGATTTAAAAAAAAAAACCACAGGAGGGAGAGGAAAGGGGGGGGAGAACAAAAGAGGTATATCAGCCGGCAGTCGGACTGGCGGAGAACCGGGAGAGAGAACCAATGGTGGATGTCTCTTGGGGTGGTAGGTCATTTCTGCTACTAGCGGGGCCATGTGCGTGAACCGTCGCCGAGCTATCGGAGGTAGAGACACCTGACCTCCCGTCGGCCATTGCTGCCGAAAAACCTGGATCCAAAAAGGGTTAACATGCAGTCAAAACCAAAGCGAGATCACTGCGATAAGGAACGCAACGCGGAACACGCAGGACCGGACCAAGAGGGTAGGTGAGATGGCAAACGACACCAACCATGTCTTCTTGTCAAGTCCAGGATTGAAACAGGACTACTCCCCGACTCCCGTGAGGGCAGTAACGAATTATTGCGATTCAATGAACTGAAGTGGGTCTCTTCTTGTTTTACCATCAGCGTTCTTTCCATCGCCTGTACCTCGGCGGAAGTAGGTATCACTGGCATTAACTTCCCAGTCACCTACAAGCGCGCTCTAAGCACCTCTCGTCTGTGTTTCCAAGAACAAAAACATACAGCCACAAGCTTCTTCAACCTCAACTCTTCCCTTTGAGCAATGAGTTGTCGCATTCTCTTGATTTCTTCCTCCTTTTCTGCCAGCGCATTCATGGCAGGCGCTACGGGGAACGGGGTCCCTCCGGTCCCGTTGGAAACACCCGAAAACCCCAGAGACGAAGGCATCGTTGGAGTCGTGGCAAGCCTGGATGGGATACGCGTGAGAAATGCAGTCGTAAACGCCGAAGAAAATTCTCGAGTTCCGCCATTCCCTGTACGACTCTCGCTCGCTTGACTGTCACCATCGTCTTCACTGTCGCTCAACTCGATTACACAACGACGCATACCGCTGATTCCACCGAAACTACCGGCCTTCCGCCTGAGAGAGCCAGAATACGGACCTCCATTGGAGCTCCCATTGGAAGAAGAGCTTCCGTGACCACGCGAGGGTCCTGGGCCACTGTCAAAATCCACAAAGTCTGCCGCCACGGGACGTTTCGTGCCTCGACGTTGCGGATAACCGTTGTCGCCGTCCAGGCTCGCATAGCTTGGATTGCCTTGAATGGTAGGCGTCAGTGAGCGAGACAAAGTCATATTTACAGAAGTCGTTGAAGCCTGTTCCGTGCCATTGCTAGTGGGGCCTTTGTTGCCCGTTGAATCGGTAGGTAATGCCACGGGTAAACAAAGATCGGCATGGAGAGCCGTGCTTGAGGAAGAACTGAGCTTAGCCGAAGAATGTCCAGCCGAGGAAGTCGAAGTGTCTCTGGACGCGCCAGTTAGGCCGGGAATCAAATCATCAACCTCCATGCGCTCTGAACTCGAAAAAGAGGCAGTGCCAACAGAGGATCCTCGGTTGTGGTTGTCATGGTCGCCAGCACCTGGGCGCGGAGCGGGCTCAATCGTCTTCAAAAAGTCATCAACAGACTGAACTGGAACTGTGCTCGTATCAATGCCCTGGTCTTCAGATGGAGTGACAAAGCTGAGGGGTTCTTGTCGAGCCTTTCGGGAGGCAATGGCAGCCTTGCGAGCGAGAAGTTCCTGGCGCCGCTGTTGCTCTATGACGAGCAACGAACGAGAATTGGACAGATCAACGGATGATGGCGAACTCGGCTCGGCCTTGATGTACGGGTAAGGGTCCGGTGAAGACATCCGGGTGTCGATACGCTCCATGCTCATACGCTCGGCAAGAGATACTCGGGCTGGGATGACGGATGGAGGAGGCATTGCAGAAGACGGAGAATACAGCGAGCGCGTGGACAATGATGGAGAAACTGGTATAAGTGCAAGCATCTCAGGTGTGGGGTACGGAATGAGCCCACTTGTATCCAAATTGCTCGGAAAGCGCAGATTAAGTTCCGAAAAAACGTAGAAGATGACATGTCGGCTCAAGCCGCACTCCAAAAGGTACTCTGGAGGAACACCCCATCCAAGGAGGTCGAGAACGATGTCTTTAGCTGTGTTGTACTGATCTTGAGTCACTGCGGGCGATGTAAGCAAAGGGGTGGCCAGTGCTGAAAAGACGACGAACTGGAGAGTCCCGGTCTGACATGACTAGCATCAAGCCGGTAGGTAGAAGTTTCAAGCACGAAGGGTTCAAGACTGGCAGGTTGCCATGCTTGAGCATCGGAAGGCTCTTGCGGGGAAGTTGTTGAGGCTTCGATACAGGACGGTGGGAGAGGGGGTACAGGGGCTTCAGCTCCTGCGGGCTCTTGGGTTTGAGGAGCGATTGGCCGTTGTCTCAACCTCGGGGGCGGAGTGGGCGACCGTTGTGGCGGAGGCGAGTTTTCAGTATCGCTGATTTCCCCCTCTTCGCGAATTTGACCGTCCTCGATGTCTTCTGGGAACTCTGTTGGTTCTGCGGGTACGGGATGTGAAGCCTGGGGGGCTTTAGGAGCCGCTGGATCGTCGTTACCATAGTCGAGTTGGAGTGTAGGCTCAGGAGCAAGGCGAGGTGGAAGAGCGGAAGCGTCAGGACCGACCCTGCGGCGTTTTCTGGACAAGAGTGCAGCAGCACGGAGCGAGGAGGCCATGTCCAGCGACTGCGAAGGGGGCTGTAGGGGTGACGGGTGTTGCTCGACGTCGGTGTCCATGGTGGGTGTTGAGAGCAAAAGTGTGAAGCGACCCCGGGCGGTTCAGCCCACTCGCACGGACCCCGTCGGGACAAGCGACGACCGCTGGACGTTCCCGACCTCGTCCACGATGCCGCTCAACTACTCCAAGTGGGACCAGCTCGAGCTCTCGGACGACTCAGACATCGAGGGCCATCCCAACGTCGACAAACGCTCCCTTATCAGATGGAAACAGCGCGACATCCACGAAAAGCGCGAGGCCCGCAAGCACAAGATCGAGGCACTCAACGCCGAGATTGCGTGCAACAATGTCCTCCACCCCCGCCTCGTCAAAATCAGGCAGCACATCGCAGGCGACCAGGCCAGCGTTGAGGGCGATCTCGCAGAGGACGCCGATGCCGGTCAGTCTCTGACTGGTCTGCCCTTCTTCCAACACCTCGTCGACCGCCTCCAGTCAAACCCATCCCCTGCAGCACCCCCCACCAACGTAAAGAACCAGCCCACCTACGACGCCATGATTCTGTCTCTTCTTCTCCAGATCTACGACACCGTCAAGGTGCTTCCCCCAGACGATCAGGAGAAAGCCGTCCTCGATGGCATGGAGAAACACATCGCGCAGCTCTCAGAACATACGCGCGAGCTCGAGACTGACCTCGTGGTGGAAATCAAAGAGCAGAAGAAGCACATCACTAGCGAAGACATTCACGAAGGTTGGGAAAGCAAGGTATTTCGATCTCGCGTCCTCTCTTCGACCTCTGATCCTTGCCCAGTACGTGCCTCCCAAACCTGCCCCGCCCCCGATCAAGAATGCGATCTCGGATACGACTCCAAAAACCAAGACGACTACAACCAAAATGACAGCCTACGAGGTTCTCAACCCCACTGCCTCTTCCTCCCATACCGCCCCAGCCCCTCCCCCTTCCGCCGCAGATCCCTCCAATGAGGATGGCGAGGATGAGCAGCAGGAAGATCTACCAGAGCTCACCCCATCACTCGCTCGCTTCTCCCGCCTGCCTCTCTGGGACTATGCCCAGTCCTTTACCTTTATCCAGGACAACCGCGACGTCGTCGTTCCTGGTGCATCCGATGCTCTCCTCGTCGCCGCCTTTCAGGCCGAGACGGATGGACGCGAGAAGTATGCAAAGCAATGCGTGCATCAAAGCTTACTTCTACAGTACTGCGACAAGTTGGGCCGTGACGGAGTGAGGTTGTTCTTCCAGAAGTGCGTCGCCGTCTCTTTGGCGCGATCACATCGGGACTGATCACGACCACCCACATCCCTAGGATGATTGTGGGCGATAAACGCGCGATACCCATCTTTGTCAAAGACGTCGAAGATACTTATGCACATCTTGTCACGCGTGTGGCAGCCGCAGCCAGTGAAGCCACCGCTTCTACTTCACAGAAAGAGCAGATCCAGCTCGTACCTGAGAACCCCAGCTCTACGATCAGCTTCAACGTGCCCGACGGCCCGCCACCAGACGATCTCGTCCTCGAGGGCCCCGGAACGGAGGGTCTGGACATCGAGGAAGTGCGCAAAGCACTGATAATGCGCTGGACAGTTTTCGACGGGTTTAACGAAGCACTCAAGGACGCGCTAAAGGTCGGGACATTAGAGGCAGTAAACAAGGTACTCGCGGAAATGGACGTGGCGGAAGCCGAGGATGTGGTTTCGAAGTTGGATTTGGCAGGGATCATGAGCTTTGCAGAAGGAGGCGTCAGAGACGAGACTGGACATGCAAAAAATGCGGACGAGGATGTGGAGTGATGGTCTTGTTCGTTTTGAGTCCCTTATCAAACACGGCGGAAGGAGGAAACAACCAGATAGCATTTTAGAGTGCACCGTTCTGCTGGTCCATTGTACGTGTTACATCATAATCACTCCCAACAGATATCCTTGCAATAGTAAGAAAGAGGACAGAGAACATTCATTTCTCATAAAAGACATCTGTTGACAATGATAAATCAGACAGGCTCCTCACCCGCTTCGGAATGTGGGTCGCCGTGGAGCCCACATGCAAGGCCGAGTGCTACTCTTGCCGCAGCCTTCCTCCTCTCCTTATCGGGCATCGCAGCAATCTCCTCCTTCAGTCCTTGGAGTGCATTCAGCACGCTTTGCAAGTCAAAACGCTCGAGATTGGCATCTGTCATCTCGACATCGTTTTCTTGGCCGGGAAAATGCTGGGATGGCACTCCGCCGAGAACGGTCAGATTTTCGTCCCTCCGCTGGTATGTCGGAGAGAGCAAGAGAGGGGTACCAAAGATCCTCAGTGAAGTTTCCGCAATTTCGACCCGCGATGGCATATCCCCGTCTGCCTTATCACTGCTGTCGGACAGCTGTTCTACAACGATCGGGTCCTTGTCTGAGTCCCCAAAGTCTGACACAGAACCAAGGGACTTGTAAGAGTCGCCGGGTGCTAGGTGAGTCGTATCGAAGGGTCCATATTCATCAAACGTGGAAGTCAATCGGCCAGATGATGCAGCGTAGAAGCTTAAGGTAGAACTGAAACTCGTGGATGCGAGAGGTGGAGACCTGTGTGGAGATGATAAATTCTCCGAAGGGAGTTGAGGGATACCAGCAGAAAATGTGGACGGAGCAGAGACGAAGGAAGTGAAATCATCATCAAAACCTGCACTAGGAGTGGTAGGGCGCGATGTTTCAATAAAACCACTCGAGGGGGATAAGGTTCCTGGAGTAACGGCAGTGCTCCAGGGAATGGAATCATCATCACCACCGGCAGATTGGGCATCTGCGTCGCTGGCTGACGTGTCTTCTTCGAGCCAACGTTCGAGTTCTTCGAGCTCTCGCCGCATACGATCATCGTCGTTTCCGGATATTCGTTCACCAACCAATCGCATGAGATGGTGATAATCAACCGAAGAAAAACCAGAATTCGGTTGAACTGCACCAATGGAATCAGTTTCCATGACCCGTTTGGAGGTGTGGCGAACCATTGATGGCCACATGATGGTGCTCAATGCGTCGACGATCCGAGGTATGCCTAAGGAGAAGAAGGTGAATGCTGTTGATGATGAGGCAGATGGCTGCAAGCTCACCCGAACGATCGATTGCAGAGGGCTCGCTGTCGGGAACATCGACGAACTCGAAGCCATTGGAAGACAAGTAGGCATCAATGTCTTGGTCGTCCTCGACCACTGCCTGCGAACTCGAGCTTGGGAGTCTGACGGCAAGGGTAACCTCGAACTCATGCTGAGGTGCGTCCTGAGAGAGCTTGCGTACGTGGTCGCGATAGGGCTACGAGAGGCGGATGAGCTGGCGTGAGGAGACGAAGACGGACAGAGATTGCACCTCTCCTCTATTCCAGACGAACAGTATGGCAGGGGCGAGGGGCTGGTCTCGGATCGAGACCCAAGAGGAGAGCGTGTGGACGAGGAATCTGACCTCAGCTGTGTAGTACCTGTTCACGATCGTCCATGGCACCACTGAGGCGTGCTCGTCGACGACATCCTTGACGAGTCCTGGGACGCCAGTCAGCTCGGCTCAGAGCGCAGGGTAAAGCACATGCTTTCGAGGAGCGCGCGGACGGTCTGCGCTGTGGACGCGACGGCGAGAATGGCACAGTCGGTCATCTCAATGACGGCGGACGACTCACTGGTGCACAGCACTCGTTGACCATGTACTAACTACTCAGCGGTCCTTTTGCTGTACACGAAGCTACAGTATGGGCTACCATAGCAGCAGTCCTGTTACCTTGCTTGACAAGGTTTCTTCCCAATATCGACCACTGCGTGAGGCTCATCACAGGTACAAAAGTGTACCCGCGCTTCTACCTGCACTCATGCAGTTTCACCCAGCGGCGCGACGGAGACGGAGGCGGAGACGACGACGCAGTAGCCAACCCCTGGAAACCACCACCACTGCAGCAATGACAGCGACGATGACCCGGTGAAGTGGCTAATCCTGGGCCACCACCACCACCATCGGGCGACGACGACACGCACATGGCCAATGCCACGGCGCTGTCACGACGCCGACGAAGGCACGACAGAGTGACCAACCCCTGACCACCACCACAACTGCGGCGACGACGACAACGAAGCTGCGATAGAGTGGCCAACTACGGCGCTTGTATACCTGCGGGTATCCTATATGTGCCCTCACCCGTCGAGAGCTTTATGCCTTCCAACATCTAAACGTTGTAAGCACGGCACAGGTTTCCGCCGACGCTTTGTCACGACGGCGAAAGGTGAGACACATCATCGCGAGCTTCGTCAGCACCGTCGAGCACGCCAGATTGCGTTAGCGCGCTCGCCATCGCTCCTTGCCGAGTTGTCGTCCGCACCTCGCCTATAAAAATCCGGGTATGATTGATTCCCCTGACATTCATCAATTGTTCACAATGGCCATCCAGGTGCTCACTCCTCGCGACGTTCAAGCTTCTCTCAACTACTATTCGCCTCTGGACGCCCAGCCTCCTTATAACTATGTCACCGAACCCCCCGCTGGCGCTCCAAAGTCCAACGTTGGGGAGGAACCTCACACTGTAGTCATTCATGACGCTAGAGGAAAGGGCGACGAACTATCTCTCGACCTCAACGGGTTCCAGTACATCCACCATCCCAGCGTCGAGAAAGACTTTGCCGACGAGGACAAGATAAAGTCCGTCTACTATCCAGAGGTTGAGGACATCCTCAGGAAGTACACCGGCGCCAAAAGAGCTGTCATTTTTCGACCACACCATCAGGCGGAACCCTGCCGACTACAAAGGGCCCTCCAAGGCTCCGCTCCGTGGTCCAGTAGTCAGTGCTGTCCCGATACTTGTTTGAAATCGTTCTCACGTCCCAGCTCTGCCGTAGCAACGTGTACATGTTGACCAGACTTTTGCCTCAGCAGCTCAGCGCGTGAGAAACCACCTCGGCGAGGAGGCCGAACGGCTCCTTAAAGGTCGATACCGCATCATCAATGTTTGGAGGTGCGTCGCGAGTGCACGTTTCGTTAATTACCCGCTTATCCGGTTTCCAGACCGATTGCTAACCCCGTGGCCCACGATCCCCTCGCCTTGGCTGACTACCACTCCATCGATCCTGACAAAGACCTCGTTTCCACTCGTCACATCTTTGCTCCTCACGAGGGCGCCACCTTCAGCGTTAAATACAATCCTGGACACAGGTGGTACTACTTGTCTGACCAGACCCCAGACGAAGCTACATTGATCAAATGCTTCGACTCTGACGTCGAGGAGGCATGCTTGACGCCTCACTCAGCTTTCCACGACAACACCAGTCCTCCCGATGCCCCTCAGAGGCAGTCCATTGAGGTTAGAGCCTTGGCGTTCGATACAGATTAGATGTCACATGATGTCGTGCTTCCCGTTATTATGCTTCATCGTTTTCATTCACGAAACCTTTGGTGGCGTTGCCATAAAGTCACACCTCGAAGCGTGTTCGATGCTACGTATATTCTAGCGAAACATACAGGATTAAACTTCTTCCGACGTCCGGCTCATGCAGTTGCAAGTTCAGCGGTGCGCGCAGTCTCAAGTGTGTTTGCGTACTGAAACTCGCTGGAGTTTTCATACTGACGATGAGGCGTCAACACAACATGGAGTGTTAGGGCAAGCCGCCTACCTCCCACATGTCGATGGCAACTTGACAGCTCTCACGGACGATGGTGGGTGAATCCTCCCGCGTCATCCATTCCTTCAGATGTGGGAGCACATCGGGGGTTGCAATGCCACCCAGGGCTTCTGCTGCCTCATGTCGCACCATGTCGCATTCGTTCACGTCTCGGAGAACCTTGACCAAGGACGGTACTGCGTGGGCCGATAACAGCTGACCAAAGACAAATGCAATCTCATGCCTGTGATCATGTCAACGACGGAACGCAGAGTGCAATTGGTTCACTTACTTGAAAAGAGCACTGTCGTCAGAGAAACCACGTGCGAGCGCATCCACCGCCTGTGACGTGCCAATATTGCGCAGGGCAAACATTGCACGATACCTCTCGAACAGTGGCAGTCCTGGGTTGAGTAGCTTTCCTTTGAGCGATGATATAGATGCTTCCGTCGTATCCTCAGGGTTTGGTTGTCCCGAAAAGAGGTGGGAAGACGGGGGAGCAGGATCGATCGAGGTGTACTTACTACCAAAGCGGTGGGCATATCGTCATAGGAAAGGTCGGGGGGACAGACGCACGGTGTGATATCCAGAGACTCTGTAGCTGCAAGATGTTTTCTCCCTTCTTCTGAGTTGTCCCACTCGATCTTCGCGAGTGCGATCTCGCAAGTTTCGCGTACGCTCCGGTTGGGATCAGCAAGGTACTTGCGCAGGATTGGAACTGAGGTCGTCGACGAAATTGCACCCATTGCTTCTGCTGCCTGCCCCGCATGATCGTCAGAAAGGGCGAAGTGTGGTAGTATGACAATACCTCGTGTCGGACCATGGGATCTTCATCTTGGTTCCGCAACACTGACCCGAGAACGGGCAACGCAGACGTCCGTCTCATTTGGCCAAGGCAATAGGCTAGCTCGTGCTTGAGGAGAGCGGAAGGATCGTCAAAGGCTGTCGATGGCAAAGTCAGGTCTGAGTGACGAAGATACGGCGACGAGGACGGACAACAACACCTTTCGATATAATCGCGACTGCATCGTCGTTTTTGAGGGACTTGAGTGCGAAGAGAGCTCTGAATCTGTCGTGAAGGGCGACTTTTCTCGAGGTATTGAGGAGGGCGTCCTCGAGGGCGTCAAGGTCTGGTGAAATCGCCGACATCGTACCTACAGTCCAATGAGTCGCTTTGGCGGACTTGAAAATCCACGCTCTCCAAAACGACCAGAATGCCTAGGTCGAAACGCTCAAAGCTCGGTGAGATCAGAAGATCGTACGGTCAATTCGCGACGAGTGACACGACGCTTCATTTCTTGACCAGTTTCACTCACAAAGGTCTCGAAGAAGACCAAGGAACACAAAAATGCGCTGCTGGACGAGGTATGCAACATCGTCGATCGTCCGTGTCGTCCAATTGAGCAGTCCGGTCAGATTCAACAAAGCGCAGAAAAATGGAAGTACTGCTGGCTATTCGAGGTGGGTGCGATGCGCAACACACACCTTAAAACCGTCCGAAATCTCTGGAGAGAGTGAGTAGTCATTGATACGAACATGTCTGGTCTGACAGCAATCAAGTTCAGCACGGATATTCTTCGGGAGGGCCGCGGTGATGGCAAAAGCACTCGGAAATACACCAGAGGAAGAACACCGTCCAGGACTGCATAAACTTGCCGAGGCATGTCACCATAGTCCAGCTCGTCTTCGCAACTCACGATTGATATCGTACGACAGAAAATAAAGGGCCAAGTTGGTTTGCTATTTACCGACACAGGGCCGCAGGAAGTGATCGACTGGTTCGAGGACTTCCGACAACCCGACTTTGCGCGAACGGGCAACATTGCCAACCGCACAGTGATACTCCCCGTGGGCCCTGTGATGCGAGTATGCTCGGACCCTCCAGAACCGTTTCCGCATAACGAGGAACCTCAGCTACGTAAACTGGGGTTGTCTGCCACACTAAAGAGGGGTGTACCTACTCTAGAAACATCCCACAAGATATGCGACAAAGGCAAAGCACTCACGAGTGAGCAGGCACAACTATTGAAGCTCATTGGAGAGAAAATGGTCGTGTTTAGAGTGGGACTGAAAGCACGGTGGGACTCCGACACGGGGCTGGTCACGCAAATGGAGGGTGGAGGTGTGCCTGTAGAGGAGCAGGACGGTGGCGACGAGGAGGACAAGATGGACGAGGAGTAGACGATGTAACGATCTCCGAGGGAACATCTGACTTTGTTTGATTCATCGATATCATGATGTGGTCGGCTGATGCTATCCCGGGCCCGGCAAGTTTAACCACCCAGTAGCCTTTGCACCGGTCCTACTTACGACTCTTCCACTGACGACCATGTCCACAGAGTTTGCCTTCAGATCATCGCCTGATATTCTCTCCCCGCAGGACATGCTGGCTCTGCCCAGACCAGGTACCCCCATCGCTAACCCGAC
>JBBPKC010000031.1:57277-93081 GCA_038089055.1 Tylopilus aff. balloui | reverse complement strand
ACGATGTCAAACGCAGACTCTCGCAGAAACACAAGCGAGACGCGTCCACTTCGGACAGCTATGACTACTCGAGTGCAGACACCGTCTCCCACCTAGACGATTCCTCGTCTTCGTCCTCGTCCTCGTCCTCGATCTCTTCGCAATCTAGCTCTGTTTATCGTAGCCGATTTCTCAAATTCATCCGTCGAACGCCGTCTACTAGTTCAAAGAAGCACAAGTTTTTTCACAGGGCTAAGAAATTGGATGGCAAACGCCACAAACTCTTTTCCGCGCCTGCTGTGCCATCGGAACGCATGGCTGAACCCTACCAAAAGCAGCCGGCGAGCTTTCACGCACCTGAATCGAGCCGAGATACGGGTGATGGGCGGGTAACAATGGTCTCGCATGACTATTCGGACGTGATCGATGTTAGCGCGCGGTACTCGGCCATGTCGACGCCAGAGGTAGCGAGCAGGCCCATATCGCGCGGGACTGATACAATGTCACAGTCACAGCCAACATTCGACACGGAATCGTCGGATACTTCCGGCACGCTCGTGACGATGGCGACATCGGGCGATAAGTCCGCTTCAGGGTCCGACCCCCGTTTCAGTGCTGTCGATTTATACTCCGATGAAATCTCCGAGACTGTCCCTCCTCTCCCTCCCATTCTTCCGATGGCTGATCTTTCTCCAAAACTGGATGTGGAAGAAATCACACCCGTCCGCTCCTCTCCTCCTCCTCCTCCTCCCCCTCAGCCAGAAAGATCGTCCACCGCAAGTCCCCTACCTGTTCTCATCCCACGCCTGACCGCACCGAGCATGTTCCTTCCTGTTCCGAATGTACGCCCCGCTTTCCCAGTCTCGCATCCTTTAGTGTGGTGGTTGGCACCCAGGAGGTCCTCACGTTCATCCATCGTGTCCTTCTTGCCTCGATCTCCGTCTGCACAGCCGTCGTATTCCATCTCCGCATTCCCCCCCTCTTCAGTTTTCTCTTCTCCACAGTAGGATCAGCTGATGCCACCCCCACTTCTGTACATTTATCTCTTTGCCCCTCTACTGCGACGCTAACGTCGTTCCCAGACTGATCCCCTCAGTGTGCTCTTGACAAAGTACGTCCCCGCCGAACAAAGGCCACGGAGAGACGTGGTGGGAGAGTATGCAGGTAGAGACGTTCATGAGATGGTCGTGAGTTGTTTGTGCAAAGCTCTTTCCTTTTTTTTCAATCCGCGCTTCAACATTCACTTTCATTCCACGCATTCCCCACCTGTCCCGTACGCATTCTTGTCATAGCTCTGTATCTCGTATCTGTTGGCGTTCATTTAGTGTCCCCCTTTCTCTCCCTGTTTCGTTTTCTGTTCTACCATCAACCCCCATTTGAGACGGTGGTGGTCTATTTCACTGTTGTACCCCCAGAGTGTAGCGAGGTACTTTTCAATGTGAAAGCTTCTACCAATCACACGCTGATCTGCCGGGGCCACGAGTGATACCCTTCTGACGCCTTGTTTCGGCAGATGTCCAACTCGTGGCGTGCCTTGGCAAAAATGGCGCGTGACAGGATCGTAGCAAGCGACCCCGAGGATTTGGGCAGGATCTTGGATGTGAGTTGTCCTCGGCATCCGTCCCCGTGACTCAACCGTCACTGGCAAGCTCTGGTCTCTTCGGCTCTCCTCGCTCGCTCGCCTCCGTCTGACGAATCAAGCCTCTGCAGAATGCACTAATCTGTTCGCAGTTCTCAACGCCGTGCATGTTACGTCTGTTCCCGGTACGTTCCCTGGTTCGTCCACACCTCTCTCTTCCTCCCCCGCCACTGCGGCATCCTCGCCCCTCTCCCCATCTGGTCTGAGTGGACTCGCCCAACTCCCTGGGACACCCCCACAAAAGCCGTCCACCCTCTCACCCTCACTCGCCGCCTCTGCGGTGGCCCCGCGACAGGGCACCAACGAGCTTTTGTACCCGTTTGAGCTGATGGTGTTCCACGCGCGCGTGCATTATTGGTCGGGAGATCCATTGGGATATGTTGATGCCTTGAGTCGGATTCTGGCCAAGTGCAAGGAGAAGGCGAGGGAAGAGGGACGGATCATCGTGCGGCGGAGGGAACTGGGGAAGTCAACAACGAAGGCGCGAGGAGGGGGTGATGTTGAGAGTAATCTTCGGTCGGAATATCCGAGCAAAGACGAAAATGAAGCTGAAGACGATGACAAGGATAAGGAAGACGCCTCGGAGGGCACAGAGGACACCGAGGTTCAAGAGGAGGAGGAAGAAGAACCAGACGAGGTCCTCGTCGCAGCCGAAGCTAATCTTTCTATGTGGCTTGAACGCGTTGCGAGGGTCTGCCTGATGCTCGCGAGCCAGATGGTCGAGATGAACGTGGGCACCTTATATTTTTTGTGCGCGAGCATCACTCATACGTTGTCGGTCTCTCAGGACTACCAAGCGGCGATCAACCTGCTTGCCCCACTCTGCACCCATCGCGCTGCACCCACTTTCCTCCCGGCACCCTCTCCAGCCCTCCACTCGGCCCTCGCGCGAGTCTACCTTCTCTCTGGAAACCTCCAACAAGCAGAGGAACACTTCTCCGTCACAGCCTCGGCTGCAGAGAACGGCACGAACGGTGCTGAAACTATCGCCATGAACACCGCATTGTTAGCCGCTGCGTCTGGCGACTGGACACGCGCCGAAGGAGCGCTCTCGGAAATGGTCTCCAGAAATCCGGAAAACTTCACGGTAAGTCGTTGACGAATAGAACGCGAACGGAGAAGAAGGTTACCGCGTTATTTCTCCATGTCAATAGGCGATTAACAACCTCGCCGTTACGTGCTTGTCTCAGGGAAAGATCAAAGAGGTATGGTCGGACGCCACGTTAATGTGGACGTTTGCGTATACATGTTTCGGGGAGGGAGAACGCTGACGCGTCTCATCCCATGGGGGTATTCAGGGCATCGGTCTTCTCGAAACGGCGTTGAAGACATCGCCGTCTTCCGTGGTCGTCGCAGAGCCGTTCTTGTTCAATTTGTGTACGTTTTTTCGTTTTTCGCATTTCGCCTTTTTCTCTTTGTTTTCCTGCTGAAGCCATATTAAATCGTAAGCTACCTTATACGAGCTTCGGTCAACTGCCGCCATCGATAAGAAACGCGGCCTGCTGATTGAAGTCGCCAAATGGAGCGGGGATGGGCTTAAAACGTCATGTTTGAAGATGCCCTCGAGTTAGACACGTCTCTGCATTCTTGTCGACGTCTCTGGTATCTCTTTCTTTGATACAGTATGTGCCACACGTTCACGACTCAACGTGCGGATTGACGATCCATGTGCTCGCTACGCGCAGCGTTTGATCCATCGCGGTCAGGAAATGTCGGAAAGAGGTAATGCAAAGTGAATTTTCATTGACATAGCAAGCGCGACACAACACAATACGGCGACAGTGAACATGTGGATGGTATAAGGCGGCTCGGCAAGAACATTCGTAATAAAGTCGCAAAGGGGGAGATGTGAAATGCTGCCACGACGTTGCGGTAAAGTAAACGTGTAGTAAAGTAACAAGATAAGGTACACAAAGTAGCTAAAAGACCTACGTCTAAGAAAGTTATCCCGACATGAAAAGTTACCGAAAAAAGGACGAACAAGAAAGTAAGACATGCATGGAGATGTGATACAATTCCTTTGGTATCGTTGTTGTTGGGATGCTCTGTAGTTCCTGGAGGCATCATTCGTTACTTTCACCGGTGGAGGTAAAACACGGGCGGTGATTTGTGCCGAGACAGTGACCAGTCACGGTCGTCTCCGGAGGCTAGCTTGGAGCGAATTTCCCCGCAAGGACGTTCAAAAGGTTTACATGCCAGCTTGACGGTTCAGCATGTAAAACTGAAGATCCTGCCAGCCTATGCCAGAGGGCCACGTGTTATCAAGACCAATCATCGCGGACGGGTACGGAACGCCACTCACCCCCTCCGACACGGCACATGACTTTCTTGGTCGTCGTATTTTCTCCGCCAGTGCGTCCTGATCTTGTCAAAGTCGTCAACCGACACGTCACAACCTTCCTCGAGAGCGAACTTGAAAAGGCATACGAGGCCCTGATCTCGTCACCTTCCCTTGGTGTTGTCTTGAGCGGCGGGTCGACGCGTTCGACAAGAAGTCCGTGAGGAATTGCGTTTACAATGGCTGCAAACTCCGTATCGAGTGGATCTCTGGTATTTCCCGGGATGTAAATATTCATGGGACCATCGAGGGACGGGGTATATGCACCCGTGCGCGATGCAGATCTGGATGGCATGCGTGTCATCGAGGCGTCTCGGTAACTCGTGGGTGGCGCCTTGACCCCTGCGACGGACAGTCGGCCTGTGGGACGTACGCTAAGGCCGGTGTATACCGGGACCAGCTGTGCTCGCGCTTTGAGCATCGCTTCGGGAGTCTGTGCCCTGGACACCAATCTTTTGCCAATATCAATAAGCGGGCTTTCGGGTCTGTAAAAGGACATAGTGGAAGAGGGTCTTGATTCAGAGGATACATGCACACTAGGTAGGGGTATCTTGGATCGACTCGGGGGTCGTGGAGGAGGGATGCGAACGCTGCTCGGTGTGCGTGCACGCGCGTTGTTGGAATTACCGGGCGATGAGGTGGAATGTGTGAGAGCTGGGGAAAACGCACGCTGCATGAGGGTCGTGAAATCGGCTTCGTCGCCGTCATCTTCTCTGCCTGGTTGCTTTGCGGATACAGATCGCCAGTGCAGCGCCGGACCAGGGATTCCACTTGGAGTTCGAGGTCGCGGACGAGGTGTTGTGCCCAAACCAGGTGTCTGGGCGCGCGACGGCGGTCGCGTACTGGGTGCGAGTGAAGGAAATGGAGGGAACGACGGATTGGATGATGGGGCAGTTGATATGGATGAAGTGACAGGAGACCATGGCCTCGAAGAGGCATTAGAACTACGAGACAAGCTGCGCTGAGGTGTGATGGGAACTAATGGCGCATGCTCTGGAGTGACAACTGATTTTGCGGTAGGCCGTTTCGGAGTGGCGGGTTTGACGGTCGCTATACCTTCGTCGTCGAGCTTCGTGGAAGGATTCCAAGGCTGCCTGGTAAGCTTAGGCTTTATCGTGATGTTGTTAGACTCTGGTGTTCGTTTCGACGAAGGAGAGGACTCGGGTGTCAGGCTCTGACTGTGTTTGTGTCCCTTCACCGATGTTTCTTTATTGCCTGGGAGGACAAAAAGCGAAGAACGTTGTTTTCGGATGGTCTTCGTCTTAGTCGGCCCGGAGGAAGGTGACTGCGCTGCGGACGGCTCCCTCGACGTTGGTAACAGAGCAGAGGGTGTAACAGGTGATCTGACACTCCCAACGAACATTTTGGCAAACTTTCTCAAAGGCGACATTGACCTGGATAGCGTACTTGTACGACTCGATGTAGTACTTTTCCCGCCTGCGCTTGGAGGCGTCGCGAGGTAGCCGTTGGTAGTGTGGCCGGACTTAGTAGAGCCAGTCTCGCTGGGTGCTTGATCAGCGCGAGTCAGGATCTCCCGTACTTTGCCCATTTCCTTTTCCGTACGTTCTATCCGTTCTTGGAGAACGCGCCACCGCTTCGACGCCTCTGCATGCCGCCGTAGCGCCTCGCCGTTCTTGGTTACTCGATTCTTCACACCATTATCCATGATTGCGAGTACCTTGGTGGTGGCAGGAACGTAGTGTCTAAGACAATGGTCAATTTCGCCAGAGAGAGGGTGACAGGTAGGCCTACGACTTCTTAGCCTGGAAGGACCCTAGCAGGTTAATGAACACGTCCAGGCTAACTGGAGACTTCTCTGAACGAACAGAGCTAGCTAACGATGCGCGTGATGTGTTGTCATCACTCCTCTTATGCACTTGCCATATGAAATCCTGGAGGGCATGAGCGTACACTCGACAAAGATACGGTTTGCCAGCACACCTGACACCGGTTGACAGCCTTCTCCAAACTCGTCATCATTCCATCTGCTTGTTCAGTGACAGTGCGAAACACTGTGATCCATTTATCTTCCTTGAGTTCCTGCTGGAGTTCCTCGGTCTCTTGCTGCACCGCATCCCACTCCGCCTGTAGTGCAGCATACTTTCTGAGCGTGACGGCGCGTTCAGAAGAGTCACTGATTGCCTCGTCCTCGGAAGGTCGAAATGGAGCTACAGATTTATTGATGTCCTTCATGCCTTGCTCGATGGATTCGAGGCGTTCATTCATGTTCATGATTGCATTATCGATCTCGGTCGTCGTTCTGGCGTCTACACCCTCTGCCTGCGGCTTGTGTCGAAGTTCTTGTATCTCTACGCGGCAACATGGGCGTCAGCACTGGGTGGATTCACATTGCAGCAAGGTGACGAACCAAATATGCGGGTCTGAACGTCGGAGACGGCGTAGGAGAGTTCGGTGATGTGCGTCGAGATGGCCAACAAGCGAATGTCCCTGAAAGAGAACGCTTTTTTGAGCATCGACCAGCATACCATGTCGTTCAAAAGGCGAGCGTAATAGACGACTCACTCCTGGCTCTTCCGTTTTCCTCTGCGCCTTGGTAGCAAAGCGCGGCTCGCGGTGATGGTGACGTTCTCTGTGATGGGACGCACGGCAGATCGTTTCACGTAAGTTTCCAAAAGATGTGAGATGCCATGAGGCCTGAGCTGCAGGAGGGTGTGATCGGTGCTTACCCTCATCTGTTGCCGTTAAGGAGAGACTGGAAGATGATGCGGAATTGCTGAGAGTGTTCGTAGCCAGGGCAGGGGAGGGGTCGAGCGAGTGGTATTGGGATAGAGGCGTCGAACCCGCTGTGGTGGGGGTGAGCAGGGTCATCGACAGTTTGGTATCGTCGAAAAAGGGACGTCGAGGAGGATCCGCCGAGTCAGCGTCAGAGGAGCCTTTGCGTGGTCGAACGGGACGAGACACGACGGATCCTGAGGACGAGCCAGGTGGGTCGACGGCGTCGTGGTGCAGCGAGCGAGCGAGCGAGCGGGCGAGTGGTGGTGACAGCTCGACCTGATAACGGCAGCCCATCACAATGGTAACCAAATTACACTACAGGTCAACAAACAGATGTACTTGGTCTACGAGTCCACCACCATGGGCTCGGCGACGACATGTTGAACAACCGGTCCCCGACTGATACTCGTACCAACCGACGGTTGTGGCGGAAGGTATCCAGATTCTAGAGCCTCCTTCTCATCTCGTTCCCTGACACGCGCACGCCAGTGCTCCTCCAACCCTTGCCGGGCCTCCTTGTCTGCCTCGCGGACCATAGTAACCCGGCACGCTCGCCAACGGACCGGGTCCATCGTGTTGTAATATCCAGGAGCGAGCCCTTCCAACGCCCAGAGCTGACTCGTCTCCGCCACATGTCCGCTCTCTATGTTCAGAGCCTTCTCGACATCGCTGTCAAGCAGAGGATGCCGGAGAAGTCGAGGGTAGTAGCGTCCGGCGATCAAGTTCAGTGATAATACAACTTCATGCCCGGGCGTGATGATCGAACGGAACTTGAATCCTTCCGGAGGGGGTGGTAGCGGGAATGGCGATGAAAGAATCGGGTGCGAGAGTTGCTCATTGGCTGAACGTTCTTTGGATTTCGCATTCGTGTTCGACACCTCGTCAACAGCAAGCGCACTTCCCTGCGCAGTTGCGGGGGAGTCAACCCCCCGTCCACTGGATCCGTCGCCCAGTGTCGCACCCCCGTCAACAGCCTTCTCCTTGCCTTTTCCACCGCCAATGCCGTCCGCGCCTTCTCCCGGTAGATTCCCTTCCCAGTCTTCATCTATGAGTTCGTAAAGTATCCCTGTAGCTCTACATTCCTTTCCAGTTGAACCATCGGGCCTTGAGATGTCCACCACGTAGAGACCATCAACCCGCATGAACACCCCTCGACTTTCGGCTCCCACCGCCACGTCACCGTCGTCCTCGATAACGCTCAACATCTTTGTGTATTCCAGTGCTTTGCGCGATGGACCGGCTGGGGGTAAAATATTCTGTGCCCCCTTCGGAGCTATCTGTGACCGCGACAGTTTGAGTCGCACAAGCTCATCTGTCCACAGACGCTCGGCTCCCCACCACAACCCCTGATAGCGTGTTTGTATTACAGTCTGAGCGAGCGCGAAGGTGACTGGAGCAGAAACGGAACTAGATTGCGGGTACGGCGGGAAAGACGGTGCGTAGCCGGATCCAGCGCTGCTGGCGGCATTCGCGAGATTCGCATTGAATGTCATGCTGGCATTCATCACCGAGTCAAGCGACGCCCTGGGCTGGGTAACAGGTAATGACGGCGAAGAAACATTGTGCGGTGGAATAGAGAACTTGTATTCCCAGTCGTCTGTCGGGGCCCAATAACCGGCAAGATTAGCGGCAATTTGGACGGCAAGTGCATACGCTGCAGCAGCTTCAACGAAAGTGGTTTCATCTGTGGGCCGGAAGAAGTCTGTGTCGGTGTTCATTTGCTGTAGGGGAACACGGTGGATTGCCTGGATAAGCTCGTCCGACGGTGCGTAAGCCTGGTATGGAAGCACTTGATCGGCAGGGATATAATAGGAATATGAGACTCCCAGCAACTTCATCTTGTATGACAATGTCTGGATGACGGTCCAGGGCACTTCGGTTTCTTCAGCGTTCGCCACGTCCCCGTCTTGTGCAGCTTTCGAGGTATTATCAGGATTGGCTCCGTCGAGAGGGAGTTTCTCGCCAGGGGTAGGATATCTTATAGCCTCGGCCTTCATCCTGGCTTCCTCGACTATGCCAGGCCAGAAGATGATGGCGTCCTTGTCACCTGACAACCCAGGTATTGCAGGGTGCAGAGCGCACCACAACAATTCCCCATCCCTATACCATTTTCTGAGGTGAATCCCTTTGGCATAGGCGGATCGTAAATCAGCATTACGCTCCCTGAGCATACTCTGTTTCGGGCCCTGAGCTTGCTTCGCAGGGCGGGGTATACGACGGATGGCTGCATAAGGTTTTGCCCGTTCACGGGCTGCGCGAGTTGCAGATGAAGCCGCGGCAGAGGAGGATGCGTGGATGGCGGCCTTCCCAGTGGTAGCACGGGAGTTGGCAAGAGGCGCAGAGACCGGGGTTGGTCGCCTAGGAAGCAAACCCATGGTTGCGGTGATTTCGCGCTGTGGTTTTTTGTCGCAATATTTACAGCTACAGTTAGAGCGAATGAGATTCGGGTCCGTGAGTAGCCATAGTGCATGAGGGATGAATTCTGGAACTGAACGGAACCGTTTGGCATAGCGTGAACCTACGCCGAAAGGCTCTGTTGAAGGATATGGAACAGGCAGACGAGAAGACATACCAACAAGGTAGGCATCATGCCGTGGTGCGCCTGCTGGGCCTTTGTTGTGATCAAACATCTGATAACCAGCAGGCCAACCACGAAGGACATAGTTTGGGCCAGCTGGCGTGATACAGAGATGACGAATCGCGTTGGCAAACGATTCAAGCAAGTACAATGTGAAGACATACCTGGTTTTTTCAGCTGGAGTGCCAGACTGGCACCAACTTCGCACCTCCACTTTATTGAGAGACTTTCATCGATGGGGACGGGTCGCATGTAGTTGACATGGCCTTCGCTGTCGACAGCGCGGGTGGTGTTGGTTGGCCACTGACCTTCATCTCCATCTGAGACGGGAAAGTCTATGAAGGTCGGGTTTGGTGGTAGGACGTATCCTGAGGCAATGCTCCGCGACATTATTGGTGGTCAGTGACGAAGAACCTGGGATCGTATTAGTCAGCGGTCACAACGGACAAACAAGTCATCACACGACTCGAAAAGTCATACTGCGTCCTCGCACCTACCATTCGCCGTGAATATCTACGTCTTGCATCCTCGTCACGGTGGCATTGGCGTTAAACGACACGGCAAGAACAAATTCGTCCCTGCAGATCATTCACTCGTGTTCCCCATACGGTTGATGTTTTGATAGGGTTCGCACATTCAACTCTGACCCCGCAGCGAAATTTGCACCCCGCATCCGGATCAAAGGGTTTTGTTCGTCTTGTCTTCCCATCCCCGGACACAAAACAGGCATACAACCAGTTTTATTCATGCATTCAGGACATTGTGTACACGTCAGACGATAATAGGATCGGTGTCAGGCAATGTGCTTGAGTGCCTGACTCTTGGTCGTCCCTCAGTAGCTCTGCATCGAAAAAACATCGTTTGTCTCAGGGAACCGCCCCTATTAACTCTGCCCTCCTGATGTCCATCTCAATCCCTCCGCTTTGAGTGGGTGCCGCTGAGCGCAGGTCCGTGGACTCCCGATGTAGCGATGACAGGCGGGCTTGTGTGCGGGTTAGAATTGACTATTACAACATTCAGTTGCAATATCATGAGGACTCATACCCTGGCGTGATTGGAACAAAACAAAGTTCCAACTGAAACTCAATAACTACTCGGCTGTCCGTGCTCGCGTGCACCGTTTCTGATCAAAATCAGCCAGCATGGGACTGAATGCGTGGTGATGCCAATTACTACCCTATGTGGCAGCAATATGATTGGCCAAGTAGCTTTGTCAGCAGTAGTAGTAGTGTCAATCTCACGCTTGATCATGCTCGTCGACGTTTTTGTTTGCTAGTCTCGCTGTCTTGTTCAGAGCAGCATGCGGATGAAAGAAGAAGAACCCGCAGAGCTCAGGCAGTTCAGAGAGCAGTGGAAGGAAGAAGTCCGACGACGGCGGGAAGATCAGCAGGTCCACCGACCTGACCCTGCCGCAGAAACTAGCCAACGCAAAGTCTCTTCCCCTGAGATACATGCTTGCTCTCATGCATCTCCTCGCGCTGATCTGTTCGAAGCTAAGCCGCTCGCGACGAGGACCATTCCTGCTACTTCACACCATCCTATGCATACCTCACACGGCCATAGTCCTCTCAGCGAAAGCCTCGTGCGTGCCATCGAAATATATCGCGGCGCTGTGAAGCATGAGCAGGAAAGCGACCTGGACGAAGCCTTGAGGCTGTATCGGCAGGCTTTTCGACTTAATCCAGATGTCGACCGCGCGTACTTCAAAGAAGAGCAAAGGCTGCAGCAGCTAGGCCGCTCTACTATTGTCATGGGGCACAAGAAGACAGCATCTGCAAGCAGAAATGAAGGGGCCGGGGGGAAAGATGGGCACATCACGCAGCCTCCGGGCACCAAGGAGTTGGTGCGCACGAATGGGATTCTCTCCACAGTTCTCAAGAACTTCCCAGAAGCGTTGACATTCGAGCCAAAGGATGATCGGGAGGGCGTACCGGTCAATATGATCCCGGATGAGTTGCTCTTGCATATCCTGCGCAGTCTCGACCCCACGACTCTGGAGCGCTTCGCGACACTGAGTCGCAAGGCGCGCGTCCTCAGCCTCGATCCGTCAATATGGAGGTATAGTTCTTCTTCATCCCGAAACACGGCCGTGACGGTTTCCAATGATAGGGAATTTGTCTATTTGGCATATAAACCGCCACAAATTCCCGAGGCTGCCACTTTGCAAATGATAGTCGATGGGTATGGTTCTGACTATCGGCAGACATACATCGAACGCCCAAGGTTGAGATTAGATGGTGTGTATATTGCCTTATGCCACTATGTGTGAGTCACCGAATCACGTCTTGTGCCTTCTCTTGAGTGTCCCTCCCTAGTCGAAGAGGTCTCGGCGAGAGCGCCTGGGTCAACGTAGGTTACGAATTCTCACCACCAACTAGCGTTGCTCATGCAAGGGCATAGGTTAGCCATCTCATCACATATCACCGCTATCTGTGAGTAGTCTCTGGTCCGCCCCGTCAATTCTGACGCGCCTCAGTCGGTTCTTCCCAGACGGACAAGTTCTCTCCCTTTTGGCTAACGAGGAGTATCAGCCCGCGCTTGTCATACCCATGCTCAAACCCTCGTTGCGTATGAAGGAAGGTTCCAATTTCTTCCACGCCTCCCAAACAGGTCACTGACTCGTTCGCCCACCACAGGGATTTTACATCGGTGACTGGCGGCTCGAAGGCTCGAGCGTCCTCATCACCAACCTCGTCGAGAGACGCTCGCACGCGACGCTCGCATACCCTACCCATCATAGCCAAGTGTCTGCCCTTTCATCAACGCGGTACCACTTCCAGATGACGCTCACGCTCCGGTCCAAGCCTCTCGGCCGATGGAACAAGCTCGACCTCGTTTTGTACGAGTCGGTAAACACCGAGGATGGGGAGGTCATGCCACTCCCTTTAAAGCATGAGCGCCCGTTTTGGTTCTCCAAGGTAAAGAGTTGGCAGGGTTACTACTAAGTTTTGTGCGTGGACTCGCGTGCCATGGCCAGTGACCCTGAACCATCACGACTGTTCTTCCTTGTATGCGATACACGCAATGCACACCTTTGGAGAATACGTTATGATTTGTTTCGTTTGTTTAAAAAGAAATTGCTCGTCGTTGATGAACGTACACTATTGATCAGGTGCATTAAACCAGTTGTGAAAAATGAAGGTTCAATATGATACAGCTACGATAACCCCCGTATTTTGACTACTTCTGTCCTTCCCTTAAACTCTGTCTTTCGCAAACTACTGCCAGATCAGTCTCGCAACTTTTCTCCTGTGAACACCAATATGTAATGGGGGTTGAGAGGACGAGGGGACGGGAGGATAAAAAGAACGGGCACCAAAGCCGAGGGGAGGAGTAGAGAACCACGTGGCGCATCCAAAACAACGGTTCCCATTAGGACCACAGAAAACACAGTGAGATACAAAAAGTACGTGGGGACAACTAAACAAAATATCGCGACGTGGCGAGTAAAGGGTATGGTAAACATGAATGAGGGACTGTCGTCGTAAGCAAGACATGCGACACGTGTCAAAGGTTATGGAGAGAACCTAGGATCGTAATGTTTCGTGGCCGGGTCGGAGAAAAGGGTGATTAGATTGTCGCCTTGGAACGAGTGTATAGTGCATGTGTTTTTGGGTCCTGGAGCTAGCGTCGACTGGAAAGCCGATGATCTCTACAAAGGGTGGAGGAAGCACGCGGTGAGAGAACGCGCAACAAATTCATGCCGCGCTGTAAAGGAACAAGTTGTTCGTTGCAGCAATCTGCGACACGTTAGCGCTCAATCTGTGTGATAGAGAGTGACACTCACAGCAATCGTGTTCTCCCTCGGATGCCAGCTCGCGTGGAGAATTTTCTTGTTAAAGTCTAGCGTTTCCATCTGCATCGCATCTCTCAGACCACCTGGTCGACCATTCTTTAGCCCGTTCTTGTTCGGGAGAGGGCCACCAATCTTCTTTGCTTTGAACGCCGACTTGTCGGCTTGCAAGACGACATCACCGGTTGTCTCCGTATCAAATATTCGGAAGAAGTTGTGGTACGATCCGGTGAGGACGTGTCTTATGAATTCAGGGAGATCAAACACTATCCAGGTGGGGTAGGGCAGGGATACGCACTTGTCATCACCACCCCAGCTACACTCAAACTTGTCGAAAATGCAGTCGTTCTCGTACAGATCACAGAGTTTTCCGCGAAGGTGGTCGTGTATAGGAATCGTCTTAATTGGTCGCGACTCCATACTAATGTCCCAGATCTTCAGGGACAGGTAGTCTCTCGATAGGATGTACCGTCCGTCATGGCTGAATTTGACATCGGATATAGAGGAAATGATTTCAGAGAAGAACGAGCGTGCTGATGGATCCTCCTCCTCCTCAAAGCCTGTCAGGCACAATGAGAAGAGAAACGCATGGAATCACGTGCATTGACGCACACTTTGCGTGACGATCACAGAGCGCCGACTCGCGCATGTCCGCAAGCTTGATGTTACTCTTTGAACTCGAGTACATAAACAAGTTGCAATGTTGTGGATGGAACTCGGTGGCGGTGATGACCTCCGTAAGCTCCTCCATGTTGACAGGTTTAATGTCTACAATGTCTGGCGTGGCAGGTAAATGGTCATGCGATCGGAACAGCCGGATTAGGACGTACTGAAACTCTGGTCGCTGATGCCCAGATTCCACAAGTTGATACGGAGATCGTCTGCAGAAATGTAGGTTTCCTGGTCGGAATTTACAGAAATAGAGTGGATATGGTATGCGTGTGCATTAGCGTAGACTTTTCGAGGGATGGCGGCTATGATGTTGTCCTGCTGTACCATACGGGGAAGTTTGAGGTGTGAACGCGACCTGGGTGGTGTAATAGGTCGCTGGCCTTCGTAGTGGTTCGATTCTGAGACCACTCGCAGCGACTTTTCAAACACTTTCCAGAGTTTGATTGTTTTGTCTGATACAGTCAAGAAGACTAAGTCTGGGGTGACAAGAAGAAGAGAGCGCGCATACCGTTGGTGGATAACAGGAAATGAGCTTTGTTTTGCCGTTTGCACCATTTGATCTTGTTGATCTTTTCCTCGATTTCTAGTGACTTGAGGTAGTCGAATTCTGGTTCATGTGACTGAAATTCCGTATAGAACTTGTATTCGCAGCCTTTTTTCTGTTCAGGAATTGGCGGTGGGTGGTGTGGAGTGGAAATCGGGGGAAATCAGCTGCGCAAGGCAGTAATGTGGCCTACTCACCGACTCGTTCCGCTCAAAGAGGACGACGCGGCCACCTTTGTCGCCTGTCGCAAGGTAGTTGCCAGTAGAGTCGAACTCGACGGTGGATATGATGTCGGCTAATTGGGGGAGGCGGATGAGCGATCAGGGTGGAGAGCGAGTGGGACGCACCCTCAGTGATGTCCTCTACCTCGCCCTTGTCGCCGAAACACTGGGCGAAACGCCAACCACCTGAGCCTGAGGGATCGATGTCCATGATGAAGAGATGAATTGGTCTGTGTCGTGAGCAATGTCTGTCTAGTCTTTAGCAGTTCAAGGTGTCTGTCCAGCGGACCTGTCTGACTAAGGCCCCTCCTAGTGCTTTGCCCCGCTGCCAATTGTTGTGCTCTTGTTTGGTCACACCACACTCCAACCGCTCACATCCGACTTGTACCACATCTTCAACAATGACCATCGCTCCCATCACTGGAAAGCTCAGAAAGGGTCTCTGGCGCGACATCACCGTCGCACTCGGCTTTGGTGTCGGTGCCGGCTACGCGTTCTGGTACGTTTACCCGCCCGCCCTTTTCTTCTCTCTCTCACTGCGAAAAGGTATGGCCACCATCTCAAAGCAGGTATGATACATGCACACGCGCTACAACCTGTGCTCAATGTCCGCAGTGCAACGCCGTGAGGAGTATTACCTAAAAATCGAGCGGGAGAGAACGCAGGTACAGGCGGCATAATGAACGCAGGTTCAGGCGGCATAATTGCTGCCGTTCGCTTTGGAGAAAGGAGTTATCCTCCCACACCGCCGCAGCTGTATAAATTTACCACCAGAGTATATGGTCTATTGTCCTCGCCAGGGCTCCATTCTTGTGGCGCTGATGAGTCGTGATTGCAACTATGTTGCTGTTCAAGGCACTGTTTTGGTATTCGCCTACGTTGATCTCGATAAGTAAACCAGGTCATACCCAGGTATAAATAGGACATAGGTAACGAGTGGTCGAGGACCATCATAAACTGTAGTGTGCTCAGTCCGGACCAAGATTAAACATCGTTCTGATGAAATGAACAAAACTCATTATCGGAGTAGTCCGAGTCTCTTGAGTTCCTCGCAGCTCGCAAACGTCTCCGCCTCGATTTTCTTCACTTTCTCCCAGTTTGTCCCGACGCCAAAGAATCCAATCTCAGCTTCTTTCCGTCTCTCTCGCTTGTTAATGTCTCGTTGACACTGCGCGTACAGATTTTGTGTGTACACTTGTTCGATGTTGGATTCAAACTGAGAGAGAGCAGATCCTCGGCGGTGCTGGCCTGTGGCGAGTTCCGCAGCGATATTCGGGTGTGCATGAAAGTCGCGCGAATTGACAAAGTAATTTAAGTGCAAGTTACCCGTCTGCCGTTCAAGGTCAAACCTCGACGACCTCGTGAATTGAAACCGCGGTTCCGGAACCGCAGGCGTCGAAAAGATGTCGGGGAGCATTGACAAAAAGGAGAATGCGAAAAGGATGATGAGAGGGAGGAGTTGCGTAAGTATCGACCGTGCCCGGGCTGGTTCCTCCTGTGCAGCTCCTTGCGGACGTCCGTTCATATGTACGCGCGTCGTCCGGAATCCGCCAGGCCCAAAGCTCGCTGTAAACACGGGCCCTCCGAATGGACCGGGTCCGAAAGCCCCACCGTTCATCCCCATGCCACCACCAAAGAACATGTTGAACAGGTCCTCGGGAGACATTTCACCCTTGAAGCCACCAGCGAACTGCGAGGGTGAGAAATCGGGTGAGAAATTAGACGATGACATGCCGCTGAATCGTGATTCTGGGTCAGAGCCATGCTGATCGAAAGCGGCTCGCTTTTGTGGGTCTGAGAGTCGGGTCGAAGCGGGAACTGACGAAAGATACACAACACGTACCCGATAGGACTTGGAACGCCTTCGAGACCACTGTCAAGTAGATCAGCTAAAATGCACGATGGAGAAAAACTAAGATTGGGTGACCTACTCTTGAAGGCCTCATCAGACCCGGGTGCTCCATTCTTGTCGGGATGCAGAGCGAGCGCGAGCTACCAAGAGCCCGTCTCAATAAAGTACACTTCTTCTGACCAGCGACACGTATACCTTTCTATAAGCCTTCTTGATATCGGCTTCCTCACAATCCTTCTTGACGCCCATGATACCATAGTAATCCGCAGATTTGCACGCCCGGACTCGTTTCACGACGTTCAGTTGTTCTGCAGTGTACTCCCTCTTCTCCCCGTTCATACCTCCCGCAGTCCCTTCCGTTTTAGCATCGCCTCGGCGTTTCGCCCCAGCTGCCGAAGGATGCGTTTCCGTCGATGAGGATGACGCAGTCGTCGTATTTCCACTACTCGTACCCGTACCGGAAGACGGGCCAGCCGACTCCGCTGCAGCGGCAGCAGATTCAATAGACTCCTTGAGTAATTCTGCTTCCCGCGTGGCGAAAAGAGAAAGCGACTTTTGGCAGAACTTGCGTGCGGAGGGAAAGTTGCCAGCGTCCCTATGCTTCTGGGCGATTCTCAGGCATTTGAGAGCTTCGTCCTTGTTGCTCTCCATCATGTACGAGGAGCGATGGAGAAACGATGAAACCTGGTTAGAGGCGGAGGGAGCTTGCGCCTATAAAGTCACGCTGGTGAGAACTTCGGCACTACTAGAGCAACTCGAGGTGCGTCAGCTTGACACGTCGTTCAACTTGTATAATTGGTATTGTAAGCCAAGCAGATAGTACTAAATTCTAGTAGACGCCAGGGATAAACTTATACTTCACAATCGAACAGTAACGTTCCCAGTCTTTCCCATACTTGGTGGAGCAGCGTTCAAAGTCACGCCCACAGCGATGAATGAGAACGGTGATGAAAAAGACAGAATAAAAATACGGGATAATGGTTGCCCCACCAATGACCACACCCCAACAGAAAGACATGACCCAATCGGCGACGTAGTTCTGCTAGGATGTCAAGACATGCTCATGCGAGGTAATGCGCAACGGAAAGCGTACGGGTTTACGAGAGTACTTCCACCAACCACTAATCAAGAGGCGATTGCTATGCAGATCTTAGCCTGCGTATAAAGCGAGAATAGTCAGTGACCTTACCCATGAGCAGTCTGGATGTACTTGGGATTCTTGAGCGTACCCCAGGGCAGCTGAGGAAAGGTGTTGCGGAACTCAGTAATGCCCTGAGTCTGCATTTTGAAACGGCTCTTTTGCGACATAGAGGTATCCCAGCTGCATGATTGCCTCGTTTAAAACAGTGCATCTACGGAGTAAATAGAAACCTTACACGTAATACGCAGTGAGCAGCGTAGTGAACAGAAGAACGTAGATTGGAGTAGAGAATTGATACTTGGATGGGTCATGCGAGGCCATATAAACGACGGAGTATACGTATGTCTGAAATAAGGGTCAGCGCATCGCTCTGCATGTCAAGGGTAACTAGGACGTACGAATGGGACACCGGCAAAGTTCCAGAAAATGACCATGAAGCCCCACTTCTCGTGGAACATATCCCAAGTTTGAGGAATGCATTCTTCTCCTTTTCCACTGCGCACGCGTGTATCAAGGAAAAGTCGCTCACAAAATTAAAAAAACACACCAAGCATTCAGATAGAGCCAGGTAGCCAGAATCATGAAGGCCATATTCTAACCAAACATGGTAAACAGGGAATGTCACTAACTGAGACTTACAGGTGTGACGTATCCATATTGTTCATACTGGTGACAGCCACCAGAGACTGCTAAAAAGAAGACGATGACCCAAGGAATGCGGACTTCGGCCCACATCTTGAGGTCAATAGGGCCAATGCGGGGGTTCAAGCAAGCACCCATAAAAACATCGTAGATGAAACTGCCGGACATGCGAATTTGGTTACCAGTTGCGACAGTGAGGAAATAGACCCCGAAGGAGACTGCAAAACCGTAGATCATGGCGACCGACATAATATGACCGTAGTTGGTGATGATTTCCGTAAGCCGGAAAATGCTGTAGTAGTGGAGTAGGGCAGCAGTGATCATCGTGATGTAGATGGACCAGAGAGCGTTGCAATTGTATACCAACGTCTTGTAACCAAGCGAAGGGACGGGGAGCCCTTCCTGCTGGTAACCTGGCACGACCCAAGCAAGGAAGAGTTGATAGACGATGAGACCAGAGTAAACTTTCCAGGCATAGACATTCGGGCTAGCATCCTGTGTAGAGTTTTTCAACACCATTGGTATCTGGGGCTCGCAATGACTTACATCGCGAACGTGAACCCACATGCGGTGAAGAAAAGGGAAGATATCATCTAGGGAAGTGGGACCAACGAGTTTCCCATCGTAGAACCAAAGACATATCCAGAGGTAATACATCAGTATAGGGAAACCAATCATCATGGCTGTAACACCCCATGGGCCACCGAACTCGTATCTGGAAGGCACACTGGTGAGCATGGGTGGCGCTCCAAAATTAGCATCCTCACGATTGGTGTTGATCCAGGAGCTGGTCAGTTTTTCGGCCCTCATCCGTAGTGGTGAGCGAGCGCTGCGCGTCGACGCGTCGTTGCCGCAGCTCGCTGGCGGACTGCACCATCACGTCGCTAATTAAAGTCGAACGACAGCTCGGCTGATGTTTTTCAAGTTGATCTAGGCCGCGGAGTTCCAAATTTATGGCTTGAAATTATTTGAATGGAAATTTCCGGGTTGCTTACTCATACCTTGACGACGACGACCTCTATCTCTCCCCGCTCGACTATTGGAGAATATATTGTTGGTTTTCATCGTTGCGTGTTTCACTTACCTCCAATCCTGTGATCCATGGCCTCTTCTGTGTTCTACAAATTTAAATCTCAAAGGGACGAGTCCAGGGTGACCTTTGACGGCACCGCGATCTCTGTGTTTGACCTGAAAAAAGATATCATCCTTGCTAATAACCTCGGTAAGGCCAATGACTTTGATCTCTATGTCTACGATGCGTCCACCAACCAGGGTGCGTTTACTCTTCTAGCATGATCGTCCAAATCCTGACGTCGTTTCTTCAGAGTACAAGGACGACTCCCAGCTCATTCCTCGGTCATCCTCTGTTGTCGTAAAGCGCATGCCCTCCCAGCGTCCAGGGAAGGGAAAGGCAGCCATGTACATCGCTGGCACCAATGGAAGCACACCCGTTCCCATGTCTGAGTCTATTCAGAGACCAAGTGGCAATATATGGCACAAGGGTGCCATGTCGAAACGCTTCGACGTGAAAGAAGAACCCACGTCTCTCAAAACCTCTGTACGTCGTCGTTATGACATGGACACACCGCTCGCCAATCGGCGAGTCTTACATTCTTCGCAGTTAACTGCCGCAGTTACTATTCCGAAAAACTCTGTCACCAAGGAAGATGAGGCTGCTGCAATGGCAGCCATGTTTCAGGCCCAGACGGCCAACTGGGAGGAAACCCAGGAAAAGATGTCTCAGTTTGTGTCTCGTTTACGCGGTTTTTCTGCTTTGTGTAGTAGAATGAAGTCTCATTATATGGTCTCTGTTTTGCCCTTTGATCGAAACAGTGCTGTTCGAATATATCATAATCCTCGCGGGACATCTTTTGGGCGCGGTGGAAAGCCTTTTGGTTCGCACCAGTCTCATGCTCCCGATCGTCCTTTACCGTCATCATATGTGTGTTACCGTTGTGGCCAGAAAGGTGAGTCGTTATGCCGTCGTCACCTCGATACTGCTTCATGTTTTTGCAGGACATTGGATCCAAGACTGTCCAACGAATAGTGATCGCGAGTTTGATAACAAACCTCGTATCAAGCGAACTACAGGTATCCCGCGCAGCTTCCTTAAGGCTGTGGAAAACCCCAACAAGGGCGAGCTTGCCCAAGGCGTGATGGTCACCCCAGAGGGTGGCTATGTTGTTGCTCAACCTGATTCGTAAGTCGCGGGAGCTCAACACTAGTCATCAGTCACTTATTTTAGTAGAGCATCGTGGCAAAAGCAGGTATCTCGATCGAAGGGCCCAACCGTAGCAGACGTTCGAGAACGACCTCCGTCAGACCCCACACTCGCCTGTCCAATGGACAACAGACTTTTCTGTGATGCCGTGAAAACGCCATGTTGTGAAACCACATATTGCGAGGAATGTATTCAAAGTCATCTTCTTGAGCGAGACTTTGTTTGTCCAAAGTGTGGCACGAAGATTCCATCTCTCGACAAGTTGGTCGTGGATAAGCCCATGCGGACAAAAGTCGCGGATCATATTGATAAGGTGATTGAACAGAGCAGAAAGGAGGTGGACGAGGACGGCGTAACGAACCCAAGTGCAGTAGCTGGCGAACAGGTACTCGACCTTCATGCTACAATGGGAAACTTTGGCACTAACAGCCTGCAGGCATCCCAAGGGGATGGTACTGCCATTGATGATTTCTATTCAGATCAACAGGCTGGCATGGATGTATCCCAGATGATAGTCGACAGCATTCCTCAGCTGCAGGCGCAGATTAACCAGCTATCGACAACGATGCAAAACACCTCGTTACCCCATCATGTGCGACATTCCTCGGAGATGAAATATCATCAACTTCAGATGCAACTTCAACAAGCGCAGGCCCTCGCGGCGACTCTTGCCGTTGCAACTACCTTGCAGCAGCAACAGCAGCAGCAACAGCAACAGCAACAGCAAATGCAGAGCGCCGCTAGTGTGGTGGGTTACAGCATGACGGGGTACCAGCAACCGGAAGTGCAGTGGCAAACTCCGTTTACGAATCAACAGCCTGCTGGACAGGACTCGGCGTACCAGCGATTACCGCTCAATAATCGACGACGAAATTTGAAACGGGAGCGTCCGTCCGACTTTTTGGAGGTAGGCGGGGAAAGCGACAGTAAAGTTCCGCGATACTGGGAGTGATTCGATTCGGTAACCTCTGCCTAAACTTACTACTCGGATGTACACTCGATACGTGTTACAGCCGTCTCTAATCTAGGTGGCGTGACCTAATGGGAAGGGGTGTGACTAAGCGCGACTGTGACTCGAATGAAACTACGCGTCCAGTCCAATTTTGTACTTAATCATCGATCATGGCCAAGGGAACATCCCTTGCCAAAAGCCAAAAGTCCATCACTTCGTTCTTTGGTGGAAGCGACAAGAAGTCCGTTAAACCCCCGACCAAGAAAGCCGGCAAGTCATCCAGGAAAACCGACGAGTCCAGTGCCGAGGCGGCCGATGATGATGCAGAACCCGAAGTCTCTGATGAAGATGACACCCCAGCACAGTATTCCAAGACAGACGGCAAGATAGAGTCTTCCAGCCTCCCTCCGCTTCACCACATACCCACTATGTTTTCTGACCTCGTCTCCCGCATCCCCCAGATAAAGGGCGTCGCGGAACGCGTCAGAGGCAGAAAGCTTCGCGTCGCCACCATGTGTTCCGGCACGGAGTCTCCTCTTCTCGCTTTGGATTTGATATGCCAGTCCATCAGAGAGCAGTATGGCATCCCGGTGGAGTTTGAACACGTATTTTCGTGCGAAATAGAGCCGTTCAAACAGGCATACATAGAGCGCAATTTCAGGCCACCACTACTGTTCCGCGACGTCTGTGAGCTCGGAGATGCCGAAGCGTACGTGCTGTTGTTCAACATCTGCATAATTCCAACGTGTTTGATAGCACGACTGCATATGGCGCACTTGCCCCTGTCCCCGGTGATGTGGACTTGCTTGTCGCGGGCACGTCTTGCGTCGATTATTCTAACCTCAATAACGAGAAAAAAGGAATCGACGCAGGAGGTGAATCAGGAAGAACGTTTCACGGCATGATGTCTTGGGTCAACAATCACAGACCACCGCTGGTCATTCTAGAGAACGTTTGCTCTGCACCATGGGAGAAGGTCAAGGACTATTTCGAACGCCAGAAGTACAGCGCTACATTCATGCGGCTGGATACCAAAAATTACTATATCCCACATACCCGCACCCGTGTTTATTTGCTCGCTATCGACAAGCGATCATCCCAGTTACCGGCCGAATGGAAGAACTGGGTGACGAACAAACTCAAACGCCCTGCTTCATCGACTTTGGATGCATTCCTTCTTCTATCGGATGACTTGCGTATTCACCAGGCAAGGGAAATGCTTGTCCAAGGCAGCAGGACATCAGACTCCCGCACTGGACGAATTGATTGGACGAGATGTGAATCCAGGCATGCTCGTGCCAGGCTTGAGGAGGGTTTAGGCCCGAAGCGTCCCTTGACCAACTGGGAGGAAGGTAAGCTTCTTGCACTGGATTACAACCTATTGCCTCAGCTCTGTGATGTAAGGTGGCGCTTGTCGTTTGCCTGACTTTGCTTGGCAGGATTGGGGAGTGCGACAAGTCGAACGTGTCTGGGATTTGATGGACATCAATCTTCTTCGTTCTGCCAAGCTCGGCATTGATCCATCCTACAAAACGTGAGTGGACAACTTAAATAACGTTAGTAGTCTGATCCGCTCACATCCATATCAGACTTGTGTGGAATCTCTCGCAGAACGTTGACCGCTCTACTGGATCGAGCAAAGCGGGTATATGTCCATGCCTTACCCCCTCCATGATTCCCTACATCACCAATCGTGGGGGACCCATGGTCGGAGTCGAGGCGTTAGCTATGCAGGGTCTCCCAGTGGACAAATTGCTTCTTACACGAGAAAGCCAAGACGATCTCGCTGATCTCGCCGGTAACGCCATGTCTTCAACAGTCGTGGGGTCTTGTATACTCGCTGCATTGGTTGTTGGCAAGGAACTTCTGAAAGCGGGAGACGATAAAGAGACTTATGAGATGAAGAAACTCGACATTGAATCTCAAATAGGAGTTGAGGATGCTATGGAAGTCGATTCTACGCCAAAGTCTCCCGTAAAAGACCACATTTCAGGTCTTCAGCAGTTAATCGAACAACCGCTGGACCTGTCCAAGGTGAACATGAACTCGATGAAGGACGTTCTCGAGCATGCAACCCGAAGCGTACGGCTCTGCCTTTGCGAGGGTCGCAAGGATATTACAACAAGGGAGCTACTTCGCTGTCAGGACTGTGGGTCATCCTCCTGCAAGAAGTGCGCTGGACGTCCCGAACACAGCTTCGAATCGCTTGATGTACAGACCATCCCACGCATTCCACCTGGGACCTTCGTCAGGGAACTCAAGTCTGTCCTTCCTATGTGCTTGTTGATCACCAGGACCACCGCGGAACTCCTTGATACTCTAAAATCCGCTTCCAGCATAACTATACCGGAGAAGCGTTGGGTTAGTTGGCGCTCTGCGGTCGTTCGCGCCACGGGCTCCGAGCTGCGTTTCGTTGAGCTCAAAAGGCAAGAAGTTTGGTCTGCAGTTTACCAATCTGCATCAGGTTCTCTTGAGCTGTACCTCGACCCCAAGCAGACGGAGTGGCGGCTATACGGGATCCCCCTGGAAAGCGAACCGGCAAATGCAGAGATTCGTCGTCTTCTGCGGTTCCCTGTTGCGAGATTCAAATGCCAGGGCAACCTGCTACAAGGTCATTGGCAGTTCGCTTTCCCTTACAACGGCGAGGTCACCGTTACCGTAATAGGGAGCGGGACGCTTGTGCCTTCCTGGGGGTCTCGGCTTGGCTTACTGGGGGAAGAATTCAGGGAGGCTCGTGTCCATTCGCATCTGAAAATCACAGTGCCAGCAGACAAAGTGTCCTTACTCGATCGCGACATCTCTGGGACGTATGCTCTCTTGGACAAGTGCGGTACGGCCTGTGGTGCCCTCCACAAGCGCGAACCCGCTCCTGAGAACGCTGAGCTTCCACCGTTGTTCATGATGCTCGACCCCACGCGATGTGGTGATCCCAAGGATGACTCATTCGTCTTCACGACTACCGTTCGAAGATACGATTTTGGCGAATTTCGGCCGATCGTCTGCAAGCTTGCCGGATCGTGGAGACAGTCGGAGGTTCCGGGAGATCAAACAGTTGCATGCCATATCCCTGTTCTATGGGTGTCTTCAGACAAAGTATCGCTCCAGGTAAGCTTGCCCACGTTTTGTCTTCTCACGTTAGGGCTCATGCATTTTGCAGCCTTCCCGGCTTACAGGGGCGCATTTTGCCGTTCCTCGGGGTTTGCTGGAAGTGGCTGCCAACACAGACGCCTGTGCCCGAGCCGTTGCTTTGTTGTCTTGTACAGTACCTCTCTCCGATGATGCCGGTCTCGACTGGCCCCGTCGGGAATGGAGGGAAGTCGACAAGCTCAGTGAACGTACGACGTTCAGATCATTGGCTTGGCTGCTCGAACGTATTCGGCACGTCGATGACAATCTACAAATGTGGCAGACGGTCAACATGCCTGAGGACCTGCACCATTGCCAGCGGTGTGCGCCGGTACCCCCCACTATTAAGTGGAGCAAGACCGGAAAGAGGACTGTCGCCATCGAAGACCCACACGAGGCTGGGCAATACGAACGCGATCTGAAGCTTCGTCCTAGTCCATTTGTCACCCAACTACGTTTGGAACAGAACATCGGTGTGGTTACAGTTGGCCTCAACATCGCTTCGTTGCTGCATCGTGCCCTGTCCCGCCTTCCTTCCGAAAATCGTCCAGAGCAACCTTCACTATCATGGCGTTTGGACACCGACTTTGCTCCCGCGGTCAAGATTCAGCTGCCACTGTTCACGCTCAAGAGCAACAAGGCGGACCCGGAACACAGTCAACCACCCAATTTCAAGCTTGACCTTCGTAAGGAGCAGTTGCGTTCCTTGACCTGGATGCTCAAACGGGAGGCCATTGACGCTGCTCCATTCATCGAGGAAGAAATTTCGGAAGCGATTCTCGAACCTTTGGGTTGGCGTGCGGAGGGTCGCGCACAGCGGCCTGTTAATGTCAGGGGTGGCGTCCTCGCCGACCAAGTTGGGTATGGCAAAACCGCCATAACTCTTGGCCTCATTGATTGCTCCTATCAAAAGGTCAAAAAGGAGTTCGAGAGCAAGAAAGACACTCCCGGCAAAGTTCCTGTCAGGGCTACGTTAGCCATTGTTCCACCACATCTCACCCGTCAATGGCGGTCAGAGTCGAGAAAATTCGCGCTTGGCCGCTTCGAGAACGTGGTGGTCATTTCTACTGCCGCTAACATCAACTCGTTGACCATCGAAGCAGTACAAAAGGCAGATCTTGTAATTGTCGCGTCGAATTTGTTCCAGAGTGCGGTTTATTTAGGAAACCTCGAGTCCTTCGCGGGTGGGGGCACTCTCCCATCTCAGGATGGGCGATACTTCAACGCTCGGCTCGAGACGTGTCTAGAAGCCCTGAAGAAGCAAGTGGAACGTCTGAAAACCGATGGTCCTAACAATGTCATGAAAGCGATACGCGAAGCACGTAGGCAGGGTAAGTCGCCTTTTCGTTCCATCCAAGTTCGTAGCGACGGACATGCGTCCTAGAGGAAGAATTGGAAGCTCAGTTCTTCATCGCGCCGAAACGCCTCAAGGGCAAATCTTACGCGCTTGCTGCGGAGAAGAAAGACCAGGAGATGGAACCTAAGGCCAAGCACGGCTCTTCGAAAGAACACTTTCCTGCTAAGCCCACGCGGACAGGCGAGGTTCCTGAGGTCGTCCTCAACGCTGCAAGCTCGAAGAAATGGAAAGTTGAGGAGACTGACGACACCTCAGATGGGGAAGTTACCGCTCCCAGGCCAAAGCGGGAGAGTGGCAGAAAAGCGATTATAATTGATTCCGACGACGGCGCGGACAGTGATGAAGGCAGTGACTACGGGGACAATGGTGAATCAGACGAACAAGAAGAACCTGTCCCCAGCGAGGAGGGAGATGACTTGTCGAGCGCCAAGAAGTCGAGGGTTCCTCGTAGCAAACCTACTCCCCCACCCACGTCAGAGGAGGACTCGATAATCATGATATCTGATGAGGAGGATGAAGAGGAGATACCGCAGAAACGCAAGTCCAAAGCAAAGGCAAGTAGCAACAAGGAGAAGGGAAAGGCCAACACGAGTTCGTCGAAATCCGATGATGACAGTATGGACGTAGATGAGCCTCCTTCCTCCGAAAAATCCAGCGGAAAAAAGAGAAAGGCGACGAGTCTCAAGGACGCACCAACGAAGAAACAGAAACGCCGAGAGGACACTGACCCCTGGGGCCTCGAAAGTGTTGCCGTCAGGAGGGATTGGACACAAATGAAATCACCACCATTGGAGATTTTCCACTTTACCCGCGTTGTTGTCGACGAGTATACGTATCTAAGTGGAAAGGTGCATTCCATGGTTACGAAGCTCACGGCGGATCGCCGTTGGGTACTCTCAGGTACCCCACCCATCCATGACTTCGGCGCTGTCAAGACGATCGCGGCCCATCTGAACCTCCACTTGGGTATCGATGACGATGGAGAAGGGCATTCAGCAATGATCAAGAAACGCGTCAGGGAGCAGACAAGTACGGTTCAAGTGTCTTCTAACCCCATGTGGCTGACAGTTATACTCAGAGGTGGAAGCCTTCCACTCCTTCCGTGAAGTTCATACCCAGGAGTGGCATGCTCAGCGTCACCGCATTGGTCAAGCTTTTCTGGACACCTTTGTTCGTCAGGTCCGCATTGTTTCTCCGGTCTTGAAGTGCATCACTTGCTAAGATAGTATTCAGAATATTGCTGAAATTGATGAGATTCCATGCTCGTTCGAAGTGCAGAAAGTGATACTCCCTGCGGCAGAACGTGCTATATATCTGGAGCTAGAGCATCACCTGCGTGCGCTAGACATGACCATAAAGCGAACAAGGAAGACGGAGAGCGACCGAGAAAAGCGCTTGAACAACGCACTTGGTGATAGCAAGTATGTTTGTACTACTGCACCTCCAAAGACGCCGTATTAACCATTGCTAGGACCGCCGAGGAAGCTCTTTTGAAGCGTTGCTCCCATTTTGACTTGGACACTTCCGAGGATAATTCAAAGGAGAATGCTATGAAGGCATGCGAAATCATTGTCAAGGACCGCACGAAGCAGTTAAACGACTGTAAAAATGAACTCCTTCAAGAACTTAAAGACGGCGTCAAGCGTGAAAAGAAGATCGGCAAACTGAATGAGGAATCAATGTTCCAGGAGTACGCCCGCGTTACCCGTCTAGAAGGTGTCGGGGATCACGAAGCAACGGAAATGGTCAAAGCTCTCCTTGACGAAGGTCAGGTCCCCGTCCTACCTGCGACCCACTGGAAGAACAAGCCTAAAGGGAAAGACGAGGGCCTGTCCAACCAGACCAAGGATCTCATCTGGGACCACCGCGAAAAGACGCATGACATCCGCAAGCTGACCAAGGAGCTCGTCGGACGAGTTCGTTCCCGTCGGTACTTCACCGTCGTCCGGGATCTGCAGAAGCAGCGAGAGATTCCCCCAAAGATCTCATGCCCTGGGTGCGGTAGGGACGAAGTCCCGATGGGCGAAGTCGCGGTACTCTCGTCCTGTGGACACACAGGTTGTATGACGTGTGTCAGACAAAGTGGGGACCGAGAGGAGTGTGTTTACGCAGCCTCAGGAAAGTGCGCGGCTGCTGCGAGAGTCCTGAACATCGTCAAGGGTGAGACACTCGGTGTGGACGACGAGGCGCGAGACGGACAGGGCAAGCACTTCGGCAAGAAGTTGGAAATGGTCGTCGGTTTGATCCAGTGAGTCACGTTGATGCGCACTGCACTTCGCACTAATTCTGGTGGCACTGCAGAAATACGATCCCCAAGAAAGAGCGCATTCTCATCTTTGTTCAATTTCAGGACCTGATGGCCAAAGTTGCCAATGCCCTCAAGGTGCACAAGATCAAGTTCCTGGAAATACGTGGCTCCGCGTCACAGAAGAGCAAGAACTTGGAAAAGTACCAGAACGACGGCGAGGAGCGTGTTCTTCTTCTGAATGTCATGGACGAAAGTGCTAGTGGTGCCAACCTCACTTCAGCGAACCACGCAATCTTCCTCTCACCGCTTCTTACGCCGAGCCAGGAGATTTATGACGCTTGTGCAACGCAAGCGGTCGGTCGGCTGAGGCGGTATGGACAAGAGAAACTTGTCAAGATCTGGGACTTTCTGACGCTTGATACTATTGACGTCGAAATCTATGAGCAAAGGACGAAGAAAAGTGTATCTAACTAGGACGTTTGCTCTTCATCTACTTACCCGGATCCAACATATTGTATAGTAGAACATATTTAGGATGTTGCACGGAGATCACTACGGCGCTGATGGTGAGCAGTTTTTGAGGAACACGTCCATTCGACTCAGACACTCTCGGCAGCAAGTGCTCGCCTGCACGATGCGTTCGAAAGTCGCTCAATGGACGAGTGCATGTTCTTTGGCATAAATTACAACGAGATTATGAACATTACAGGCTAAAACGAGGGGACGACATCGCTACTTGCTAGACATGACGTATCCAGTCGTGTCAAGTATAGCCTTGCCGCATATTGAACAGAGACCTTTCTTATAGGCACAACCTAACGAACACGATCATAGGCGTCCATAGCGACAGAAACGTGGACGTACCATGACAATACTTGGCCTTGTTCTGTGTGACGGGCTGCCTACAGTCCTTGCACTTCCCTTGGTAAGGCTGTTTAGGTGTACTATCAGTAATTGAGAGCGCCGCGACGAAACAAGAGCGCACCTGGAATCTGTTCTTTGAGCTCCCTGGCCGCGTCAGTAACTTGTTCTCCGCGATTTTCCTCGAGCCCTCCTTGATACTGGTGGACGTAGAGGTGAACGGATCTGGAGCGGCAACTTTGGAGAGTTTCTATCGGGAGAATCAGGGAATGGAGAGATTCGGTGTAGTAGACTAAACGAACCGATTCACACTTTTTGCAGACCATAACTGTTCAGGCCAAGTCTACAGAAAGTCGCTCAGTGGCATGAATGCAGTGGTGATGAGTGGCTTAGTAAGCTCCTCCCTGGCTGGTGAGTCCGATGGTAGTTCCCAACGCGGCCGATCTTATTGTCGTAGTGGTGAGTAACAAAAGAAAAAGTTACTCTAACAAATTTATTCACAGCAGATGCGTTGACATGGCAAAAGTACAAAAAAGAATGTTCTCGGTCCCGTTCCCTATGTCAGTATTGTCTTTACGCTCGAGGTAACCCAGTCCCGAGGCCCTGGGTCGCGTCACCCAAGCCAACTTTCCCGCTACCTATCCGTGTCGTGTACATGAAAATTTTCGTCAGGTCTGAAATGTTTCCAACAGTTCTCCGCTTAGTCCCTGCCGACCACGAAGTGGGGCGGGCCCGACGCTTTTGTCTTTGGGTTCGATGGCGTCAACAACCCTGGCGAGGCCCGACATATAAATTCGTGCACTGATGGTGACACAAACCTCACCTCCAAAAGTCGGCGTGCTGGTCATGCCCTTCTTCATGCTCTCTAGAGACGTTGTACTATTGATCTTAGAGGAACTCGATCCCTTATCATTATTTCATTTCTGCTTGGTGCGTATCACTCCCCCCTTTCGGCCAGAGGTGCTCGGCGCTCAACCCTTCCGTTATCAAGGCCTCTAGAACTATACGCGCTATCGTTGCGCACTCGACAACTCTACGTTACAATTATGAACTCGCGCTATGCGGTATGAAAGACGGTCCTCCTGACGGTTCTAGTCCAGGAACCAGACTTCTCTCTCTCCTTGGTTATAAACGAGGATGGCCAACCTTATGTCCGAGCGCCGAAGACAAGCTTAGCATCACCCCACCTACGATCGTCGGCGTGTCTGGCAATTACCTCTTTCACGCCAGCCAGAGCCCCCTTAATAACGGCTTCGAATGGATACTACACGTTTATCAACTGCGCTCCTTCAGAATGGTACCAAAGTCTAGACTATCCTACTATCAACATAATGTCCCTTTCGAGATACGAAAAGTCACTATCGATGCTTCCCGCGAGTTGATGGTATTGGCGCAGCTCTTCTTTCCCCCACAACAGCAAGTCATTCGTATCGAGTTTCTTCTCACTCTGATTGGCTTTTTGCCTCACAGGAGTTCTGCCATAACTATTATTCTACATATTCGTAATCTTTATGTCTGCCAAGACCACTCGCTAGCCGCTCAGCCGAGATTGAGCTTTCAGACGGATTGGTGGGGTGACTTCCCACCTGGTCAACGACTTTCCATCGAGCAAGTACAAATCTGTGGGAGTATTGTCGCTGTATCCGTTCGTTTGGAACTGGAGACCGGAGAGGGTACCACAGAACTGGTCATCTTCAACTGGTGTCGTGGGGGTACTCCCATTCGCACGGTATGCATCCCGTTTTCTTGGGTTCCGATCAGTGTGTTGATTTTCCCGCACCTACCAGCTTACAGGCGACCTACTCTCCTTTGATTTCATTGATGAATCTCGTCTTGTTGTCGCCTTTCATCCGGACGACGACGAATCTGATGATAACACAACATGGGAAAGGAGATCAGACGGCCTCTATACGAACGAGAAGGGGAAACGTCCGCCTCAGCTCACCATCCTAGAAATATACAGGGTCCATGGTCACGACTTTCCAGGTTCAAGATCGTACGAATTCGCAGAGGCGTGGAACGGTATTTCCTTTGTGCAGCTCTGTCCCAATCACTCCTTAAATACCTCTCCACTTCCCGGAATCCTGTTTCATAGCGATTCTTCCTGTCGCTTGACGGCGGTTCTCCTGGAGTTTGAGCCGCACTCCATCCCGAGTGGCTGTTCCCGCAAGATCGTCGTCGTATTCGACCAGTCCAAGTTACCGCCCCTAGAAGACAAGTCCGACAGTGTGCGTTGGGAAGACTGGCGGCATCAGTGCATGGTACTCAATCTGCCCGACCACGCAGACGCGGTCCAACTGTGCGGCAGACGACTCACATTCTTCGAAAACCTCAAGGACGGTGGTGCCACCGTCCATGACTCGACTAGTCGGGTGCATGTCCTGGATCTGAATCCTTGGACGGCGAACTTTCTGTGGTCGCTCTCGCGCACCGATCCGCCGTGGAGATGGCGGGATTCTTTGACGGCGCTCAGTACCGTCTTCGTGCACCGAGGGTCCCCTTATGTTAGGACCAGTACCGTAGATACTATCAGCATGACCTGGATGGACACTACCGAGGATAGCCTCGTGCTGTATGACGTGCGTCCCCGTCCCCCCACCTCTGACCATTAAATATCTGATCATGACTTCAAGGAACGCGAAGGACGGTGTCTTATCCGTATCATGACCTTTGGAAAGGAATTGCGAGGGAGTCCATAAGGGACTTACAGTTCTATTACTGTCGCGGCAGCGGCTGCGGTCGAAATCTTATGTAAAAGGTGATGATATTTTCAAACACTCTACCGAAATGCACATTGGAGTGCTCTCAACGCGTCTCTGAATCCTCCCATTTAAGAATCACCCACACGACCCATTTTCGTCGCTCTCGTTCATCCCCACCCTCAGCACGAGACACATCCCACGGTCTAGATTGCGTGCCTCCCACTTCTCTTTCCGTCGCACTTAAGAGGACGAGCCCCCGTTGTTGTGTGCGGTTGAGAAATGATTGAATGGCATACCTCCCAGTGTGTAGTCCTGCTACTAAATGAATGCGCGCCTCGGGACGTCGCTTGAGACACACGCAGAGCGTATGCAGAAACGGCGCATGCAGCTCTGGGTTCCACAGCGTGTCCGCAGCAAACACGACATCGAAGCGCATGGCACCCAAGCCCGAGTCCGAGTCACCGCGATCGCGATCTGAGCCACGTCCGATAGTGTGATGGTCGCACGCCGTGGCCATCAGTAATGGCGCAACGTCTGGTGTGCCCCATGCATACGCGACTGCGTAGCACCGCTCAGAGACCCCGTTTCGGCAGACGTTGTCAGTGAGGGCGCGTATCAGGCGATCGTCGGGATAGTCGCTGATGGTGACGCGCACGTGTGGGTACATGTGCGCGAGGAGGATCGACGGGAGGCCCGCGCCTGCGCCGAGCTCGAGGACACGCACGGCCCTTGGCAGTCTGGACATGGCCTCCTCTGTAGCCGTTATCGTGTCTATCTGCAGCTCCTCGAGGTGGTCTGCGATGAAGAGAGACGATGCCCAGATGAAAGATGCGTGTAGTGACCAATTGGATGGATCGGTGGCAGGGGTGGAGAGCTCGATCTGCGCTGGGGCTGGATGGGGGACCTGCTTGGGGTTTATTGGGTAGGTGAAGACGGAACCAGCAGTGGAGAAGGCGACGGGGCTGAGGCCGTAGAGGCTGTCGAGGGATGCAGACAGGATATCCTCTGGATCGTCTTGGGCCAGTGTGTCCATGATGAGATACAATGTCTCGACGAACATACGCCCGCTCGTATCACGCCCGAAATACGGTCAGTCGACCGTCCCATCCACAGCTTGCCAAAAGGCCCTCATCATACAACGACCAACCACACCCTGCCACAAACTCGGTGTGAGGATCATGTACATGCAGCAAGTTCGATCCTGGTGTGGGACTCGTACTCCAACTGCAAGTTCGTGTCAGCCATACATTCCAGATCTCACACACGACGTACATCCGACAGGTCATATCATAGCTCGCCGTTGCAAGGATATCTGCTCTGTGGGGACTCCACTGAACCTTGCGGACAGCATACTCGTGACCGAGAAGTTGCGTCTCACACACCCCGCCAACGGACTGGCTTGTCGAAGGTACTGTGCTCGCCATGCGACAGTCAAAGACTTTGACCACCCTGTCCACCCCGGCGCTGGCAATCACAAACGGACGGTACTTGTTCCAATCTATGGAAAGGAGCTCTGCGCCCGAGGCAGGGACGGTGAGCACTGCTGCTGAGACAGGGTTAGTAAACGAGTTGGACCCGGGGCCAGACGCGTAGGCCGGCGTCCGTAGATCAAATATCTTAACCGTGCCATCGGTCGAGCACGTAGCGAGAATGTCCGGTTGGTGTGGCGAGAAAAGTGCCTGGTACACGCATAACATATGTGCTTTCAGAGTTGTTACAGAGCGAGGTCGTTCCGGCGTCCACTGGATATACGCGCGCATTAGCGGTAGAACAGAAGGACGTTTCAACGGGTCACGTACGACTTTGACGTTACCATCCCAGGATGCTGAAAGAAAGATGTCCTTCTTGAGGTTGGACCAGTCTACAGAAAAGACCTCCTTTGCATGTTCATGCCATGCACGGATCGGAAAGTCCTACCGGGACTGTGTCAGTTCGCCATCGGCCATGCAGCACGGGACAGACACAGGACAGGCTCACGTTTAGCGCGACGTCCCATAATTTGATCGAGCCGTCTCCTGAGCCTGCGACGATCTGATTTTCGTGGACCTCAGACCAAGCAACGTCGTAAAGTGCATCCTGTGTTTCATAGCTGGTCACACTAAGAAATGCACGTCGACGACGGGGATAGGTACTGACTGCTTGTCGATCTTGACCGCGCTTGCACCACCCGGACCTGAGATGAGCGAGACGATGTGCAAACGACCATTGCCAACGAGACCGAAATTGGCGGCAGATGCAAGGGCGATGCGTGCGTCGTGGAACGGGGACCAGGCGACGGCGTAGTGCGCAAAGCCAGGCGTCTGCATCGCAGCGGGGGGTCCTCGCGACACGTTCATGTGCAAAGATAGTAGGGCGCGCGGACTGGTTTCGTTCCCGACCCCTCCCTTATGCGCATTTCCGTCCCCACCATCCCCCGTGTCGTCTCGCCTGCACGGACAAACCCCATCTCACCCGCCGCAGCCATAGAACGGATCGCATCGTTCATCGCCTCGGGAAGCGTCACACTCCTGACAGGCGCTGGCGTCAGCGTCGACTCTGGCATCAGGGCGTACCGCGGAAAAGATGGACGGTACTTGAACCCCAATTACAGGTGCGTATCACGTCCAGCGATCATAGTGCGCCTCTCATACCCCACGAACCCAGACCCATCTTTGTACGATAACCACTAGCTTCTCGTATCTCTGGACACTCAGGTCTGGCACCATGACAGTATCATGAACTCGTCGCGGATAGTCCCAAGGGGGGTGCGTTCAGGCATGTGTCGTCTCCGTCCTTTGACTCTTCAAAGCGTCGCTCACGTCGGTCTCGCAAGTCCAGACAGCGTTACTGGTACGTATACTCCGTAACCAACGCCCATCCTGCAATATACGCTGCCGCCTCGTCCGCAGGCTTCGCTCCTACCTTGGCTATCCGCCCGTCCGGGACACGCAGCCAAATACGACCCACTACGCTCTCGCAGCCCTCCAATATGCTGGCCGCATCGACAACGTCATCACCCAAAATGTGGACGGTCTACACCATAAAGCCATCGCCCATCTCTGGGACGACGCACGCATAAACGAGCGCATCCTGGAGCTGCACGGAACGCTACATGTCAGTCCTGCAGGCCCATGCCTGTTGCGCGTTTAGGAAAAGAAGTCTGACCTGCGGTAGAGAGTACACTGTCAGTTTGGTCATGTCGTCAGCAGAGACGTATTTCAGGACCGGTTGTCAGCCAGCAATCCTAAATGGAAAACCTTTGTCGACGAGCTCGAAGCCACTGGAAAGAAGCCCCGGACAAATCCAGATGGTGATGTCTGTATCGCCAAGCGGCACATGAAAAAAAAAAAGGATGTTGACTGTTATGTAGGTCGCGCTGGAAGGCGTCTCGCACGATGACTTCATCGTTCCAGAATGCTTGGGATGTTTGGCCCAGGGCCGACACAACACCAACGTAGGTGACCATTTACTTTTTCCGGCCGTGCCTTCTCCGACGCCCCTATTCAAAGCAAAAACCAGAAGTCATTTTCTTTGGCGAATCGATACCCCCAGCCATCAGGGAACGCTCGTAGGTCGCCCCACCCTTCTCAAAATCCAGGCCAACGTCGTCGTTTCTTCGGGCGCGCCAGGTTTCGTGATATAGAACGGTCAGACAAGCTGTTTCTCGTCGGGACCACCCTCGCGACCTTTTCAGCCTTTCGGTGAGCATCGTCCTCATTTCGAGACCTCCCCAGTAAACCTTGTTGGCCCACAGGCTGGTCAGACACGCGCTTGAACTGGGGAAGCCGGTATTGCTTCTCAACGTCGGTCCGACACGTGCGGACGGACTTTTGGGAGTCGACAAGATAGAGATGGCAACATCGCGTGTGATGCGCGACGTTGTCAGAGCGGTCCTGTACGTTCTTCACCCGAAGACAGAGCACTAATGTCCGTGATGAACGAATCTTGTAGGGGTTATTACGCAGGCGTCGATTCTGTCACTACCGATCTGCTGAACAACGGGATACATAAACCACCTTTGGATGACGGTGACGAATAGCAAAAAGTAATACTTTAATCGAAGCGCGTGCTATTGATAATAAAAAGTGCCATAGAATGTATAGATTATTGCCCATGTTTGAGCGATCATAAAGAACCCTCCTCCAGGTATATACAAATGTGCGAGTAGATATTGGATGCAGAAGTTAGGTAGATCGAAGACATGCAAAGATGACTACAAGATG